>PVHP010037275.1:0-17436 GCA_004024765.1 Zapus hudsonius
AAAGAGGTAATGCAACGAGTGCTGGACCTTAGCCAGGCTGGAGTTCATCCACTTTCCAAATTGGGGCAGTGGGTATTGTTTTTGGCGCCTGGGAAACCTTCAATGGCTGTTGGGTACTTTCCCCCACCTCCCGACGGGGTTTGGTAAATATTAACAAACCAGGGAGCATGAGTTTCTGGAGTGAGGATGGAGGAATTGGCCTGGGGTGAGGGCTGGGGACGCTTTTCCTCTCCAGGACTCCCCCCACCCTCCCTTTCCACAACCCAAGCCCAACCCTTGGTGTGCACGCACACCTGCTTGACAACAGAAGGAATCAAAATCAATATTGTATTTGTCACCTCTCTGTCCCCCTTTGACTCCCTCAGCAGCCCCGGTGCCACTGAAGCGAATTGTGGATTTATGGAAGGAAATTAGCATAAATTATTACGAAATCTGTAGCCGTGTGTGGTCCAGCTTGTGGGAAAGAGAGGCTATTGCGAACTCTCCAAGCAGAAAGGTGGTTGGTGGTGGGCTCTGCTGAGTCGCTGAATAGTTATTGCCCCAAAGAGATTTCCATTTGGTTTGCACATGGGTATAATTGACTTATGTGTATTTTATACAGTTTTCCCAACAATCCCCTAAGTCTTCAGGTCGGATGCCCCCCTCCCTTCTGTTTGCTTTCTGCTCTGCACAATGCACCTTTCAAGATTTATGGAAAGTACTCTTTCCCGCCTTTTCTTTATAATACCCCTCTCAAAATACTAAATCGTGGCTCAAGCCTATAATCCCAGCCCTCCCCAGGCTGAAGTAGGAGGATCTCCATGAGCTCAAGGCCAGCCTGGGCTACAGAGAAGTTTCAGGTCAGCCTGGGCTAGACTGAGGCATCACCTCAAAAAAAAAAAGGTTTAAAAATGCTCAGCGCAAAAGGTGAGCAGTCTCTTCTCTCTCTCTCTCTCTCTCTCTCTCTCTCTCTCTCTCTCTCTCTCTCTCTCTCTCTCTCTTTCTCTCTCTCTGTCCCTTGGTTTTTGCAGACCTAAAAAGCAGGATCTGATACATAGTAACAAAGCAGGTGAGGTGAGATGCACATCCCAGCTTTCCCTTCGCAAGGTGAATACTCGGGATTAGGTTGGATTTCCTTAATCAACCCCAGGCACGGGAGGATGCCTCCACTCCTCTGTCTACTGTAGTCAAACTTTTAAAATTCCTTAGAAAGGAATTACTACTTAAATTCTTGCAAGTCCCAAGATAAGTGGTGACAACTTTCTCCCCGGAGGACAAAGATTTATTCCTACTTTTTTTTTTTTAACCTGAGTGTTTCCACTCTTGAAATTTAGTTTGCCTTCTCTTTGCTTTGAGCAATGATTTCAACAGCCTTACAATGGCCTTTTGCAAGACAACAAAACCTCAATTGTCATAGTGAAAGAAACACTGCTCTCTCCCCCTTAGCCGACCCCTAACACAAACCCATCCTGGCTGTCAGTGGAGGAACATAGACCAATTCCTGGATTCACCACCTGGAACCCAACTACTCTAATTACTTTATCTGCCTTAACAATTCAGTAACCCATGCGCGTGTTTGCTAAAGGGGTCTTGAAATGCCCTTGTGGCCCCGAGGCTGGTGACTTTCTACTCAGGAGCGCTCCTACCAGGCTCTGTTGGTACCTGGGAGGCCAGCTGTAATTGGTGCCAGCAAGCCCTGAACAACCTTTTCCCTTCTGGGATACACAAGCCTTCCCTGGGATTCTTCTTCTGTTGTCTCTCCTGGTCTTCACCCTTCCGGAATTCCCAGCTCCTCCCACCGAAGGACCCCGGGGTCTAACCTGGCCCAGCGGAACGTTATCCCGCCCCCCAACCGCACCTCTAAGGGCTCTTGAAGCGCAGGACTCTGCAAGCCTGGCGGGTTCTATCTAGATCCAACTGGTTTAATCTTCGTAGGAGTGCAACAGAGTTCTCTGCCCCCAGAGACAGATCAATGGCCCCCATCCCCACCTTCTGCACCCACCTCCTCCTGCCGGTTATTATTTTTTTCCGAATTAAGAAGGTGACATTCTTTTCTTCAAGCACTCTGTTAATATTGAAAAACGTGAGCTTGCATCTCAAGCGAGGGAGCCCAGACGAGAGAGCCATTTCAATATTAATGAAATTGTTTAATCTCCTAAATTCATCGTGTTTAAGTTACGTTTTGGCGAGTTATTGACCACCTCGGAAACTGTGGCTAATGAAGGTGTGTGTGTGTGTGTGTGTGTGTGTGTGTGTGTGTGTGTGTGTGTGTGTGTGTACGTGCGCGAGCGCGCATGCCGACCAGCTAAAAAGTCGTTTTGAATGCTAACCCCCAACAGCTCCATGGTAAAAACAAACAAACAAACAAACAAACAAACAAACAAACAAAGCACTTCATACCCAGAACTCCTGAGAAGGAGAAAGAAAAGCTCTCACACTGCCAGACTTTACAGACCGTCTGTGTGGGCTGTGGGCATCGTGTTTTAAGTACCACACAGTGAAATGTATGTCTTTTTAGAACCTTAAAGGTCGGAGGCTGTGGGGAAGCGTGTGCCAGCTCATTGCTGTAATCACAGATGGAGTGCATGCAGGCAGTGGGGTCCACTCACTATTTCATAGCAGAAGAAGATAATGATAACGACGACAAAGATGATGATGATTCATTAAACCCTCACAAGGTGAAAGCCAACCGAAAGAAGCGCGCAGCCGGCGGACTGAGTGACCAGAGCCACACCCCACCCCAGCCCACCCCAGCCTTCAGCTAGGAAAAGTCGCAGATTCTTGGCAAGTCTCAGCAAGTCCAGCTGTCTCTCAAGGGAACCACAGATAGCTTTGGTTGGGTTCTCTAAACTCTAAAATTCTACTTAAGTGGGGGTGCTCAGACTGAAAATGAACATTTGTAAACTTCCAGGAAAGAGCACATGACCCCCCCAAAGATTCAGAACAGCTGGGGAAACGAAAGACCCTGGAGTTCATCTGCTGATTAGTGTATCGCCCAAATCCAGACCACACATTAGACGCCCACCTGTGCCCCCTCAAATTGTGGGAAGACTTTTAAAGCAAAGACCTGCCTCTTCCTCTTGATAATGGCATTTTAAAAGGAAAAAAAAAAACCAAAACCTTGGCTAACAGTTACATTCAAAATAGGCTCCCCTCCCCCTCCTCTTGGAGGACCTGTGTGTGTGTGGGGGGGGAGAGATGGAAGGTATGTCTTCTTTCTAATAACCCGTACAAGCAAACCACCCGGGCAGTGCCTAGCTGCGGGGGAGGGGAAGGGGATGGGCTTCAGGAGTCAGCTAACAATACAAACCCGATACAATGCGGAGGAAACAGAATACCCCAGCCAGGCAATTTCCATGTCAAACATCATCTGCTCCGAGGCTCCGTCTGCGAGCTTGAGCGGTCGCCTGACTCCGGGCTCCGCGCCGCCGGCTCCCCGCGCCTCCACTCCGCGCACCCCGGCGGGCGCACCGGCTCTTCCCCCCTCGCCTGGTGTTTGCTGCCGGGAGGAATTCCTATTGGCCAAGGTGTCCATGTAAATAGGTGTGAAAGAAACCAGAGCTGTCCAGGCTCTCCCCTCTCGCTCAGTCCCCTCCTCTGCAGCCCTCGCTCCCCTGCCCTCCCCTCCTCTTCCTCCTCCTCCTCCTCCTCCAAGGCAATTGTCACACGATAGCTAAGAAGTGGCACATTAATGAAGAGCCGCTACAGGGGTCTTTTCTGCTCCTGTCACCGCTTAAAACTATCAGATGGTTCCAGGGAGGACATGGAGGCAGCCACCTAGTTCTGCGGAGCTGCGGACACCCCAGCAGCTCCCTCCGGAGACCCGAGGCCGGCTGGCGGTCCAAGTCGCTTCTCGGACACCGCAGCTGGGCTCGGTGGCCCGCGGGACGCACTTCCAAGAGCGCCGTGGACCGGACGGCGCGGGGCGCTGCGGGGCCGAGCTCCAGAAGCCGGCTTCACCCGGAGTCCGTCCGAGTCCCGACGCCGCGCGCTGGGACTGCGCCCCGGGACGGACTCGGCCACCAGCGGAGCCATCCCGGATGCGGACGCGCAACTTGCGACAACTTTAAGGTGAGTTTTTTTTTTTTTCTTCCTCCCCATCTTGTCCTTGCTTCCTGGATCGTTTAGTTTGCTGGCTTATCCTAGCCATCACTCGCTGGCTTCCCTTCACGGGCCCCTCGGTTCGGTCCAGTTGGGTGCGCAAAGTGGCCGATCCAGGGGCGCACGCATCCTAGCCTCCCGGTCGGGCTCTTTTCCTTGGCCTGGCTCCCCGCTACCCTTGCGCCTCATCGCCTCCCCTCTTTCCAGATCTGTCCACCCTCGCCGACCCCGATAAGGAGAGGGTGAGAGAGAAAGAGAGAGAAGATGCCTCGGCCGGGCCGCAACACGTATAGCGACCAGAAGCCGCCGTATTCCTACATCTCGCTCACCGCCATGGCCATCCAGAGCTCGCCCGAGAAGATGCTGCCTCTGAGCGAGATCTACAAGTTCATCATGGACCGCTTCCCCTACTACCGGGAGAACACGCAGCGCTGGCAGAACAGCCTGCGCCACAACCTCTCGTTCAATGACTGTTTCATCAAGATCCCCAGGCGGCCCGATCAGCCCGGCAAGGGCAGCTTCTGGGCGCTGCATCCCAGCTGCGGAGACATGTTCGAGAACGGCAGCTTCCTGAGACGCCGCAAGCGCTTCAAGGTGCTCAAGTCCGACCACCTGGCGCCCAGCAAGCCGGCCGACGCGGCTCAGTACCTGCAGCAGCAGGCCAAGCTGCGGCTCAGCGCTCTGGCCGCCTCGGGCACTCACCTGCCGCAGATGCCCGCCGCCGCCGCCGCCGCCGCCTACAACCTGGGCGGCGTGGCGCAACCCTCGGGCTTCAAGCATCCCTTCGCCATCGAGAATATCATCGCGCGGGAATACAAGATGCCCGGGGGGTTGGCTTTCTCCGCCATGCAGCCAGTTCCCGCGGCTTATCCGCTCCCTAACCAGTTGACTACCATGGGCAGCTCTCTGGGCACCGGTTGGCCACACGTGTACGGATCGGCGGGCATGATCGATCCGGCCACCCCCATCTCCATGGCCAGTGGTGACTACAGCGCCTACGGAGTGCCTCTGAAGCCCTTGTGCCACGCGGCGGGACAGACGCTGCCCGCTATCCCAGTGCCCATCAAGCCCACGCCGGCCGCCGTCCCCGCGCTGCCCGCGCTGCCCGCGCCCATCCCCACTCTGCTCTCGAACTCGCCGCCCTCGCTCAGCCCCACGTCCTCGCAAACAGCCACCAGCCAAAGCAGCCCCGCCACCCCCAGCGAAACGCTCACCAGCCCGGCCTCCGCCTTGCACTCGGTGGCGGTGCACTGACCCGCAGAAGCGCGGGCACCCCTCCTCGTGGCTCAACCTTCCCCATCACCTCCCCTCGACCACAACTTCTTCCAGTGCGTCCCTCTGAACCCCGGACCACCATCCTGCCTCCCCTTCCTCCGACCCTCTCTCCCGAGAGAACTCCATTTGGACCCTGGAGACCAAACCCAAACTTGCGGGAAGGCGCGGGAGAGTCGTCCTCGCCGGGATCACAAGGGAAAGCAGAGGCGAGCCCTAGCCAAGATGCCCCCCGCCCAGGCTCCGAGACCCCCTCCAAGTCCACGGGCGGCGGATCTTCGCGCTGCGCTCCTTGGAGGGGAGAAGCGTCACTTAGGGGCTGGGACACGTCCTCCAGGCTTGGGACTCCGCGCAATTTCCAGACTAGAGAAACTGCCCCGAGCAGAGGCCCGCCGAGGCCACAGCCACCCAGCAGGGCCGGATCTCCAGAGATCTTGGAAAGCTGCCGCAGAACCCAGCCTGGCATCTTCTTCCCAACCCCACTCCCCTCCGCCCACCGGGCAGAGGATGGGTTGGACCACAGCTTTCCTGGCGCTGCGGCCCTGTTTCCCTGGCTTTGGAGAAGATATTTCTCTTCCCTTTGGGGGTTTTCCTGCCATAGAGCCCCCACCCCACCCCCCAAGCTGGGAGCAAGGGCAGAGGCTGCTAAAATGAGGAGACGCCTGTCTTCCACACAAACAAAATCGAAGTAACCATATATTGTTTACAACGCGCCCGGGACCATGTCAACATCTGTCTTGCTAAGCGGGCGGGTGGGCAAAGCCCGTTACAAGTACCTGTTGTAATGTGAATGTTTACTCTTCGTTTCTGGCCCGGTTTAGGGGAAGGGAGGGGGAGTTAATTGGGATGTTAACTTTCTTACTACTTAGAGACGTTTTTAGCTATTTATTTTATTGAAGGAAAGAAAGAAAGAAAGAAAGAAAGAAAGAAAGAAAGAAAGAAAGAAAGAAAGAAAGAAAGAAAGAAAGAGAAAGAAAGGAAAATGACACAAATCAAAGGAGAAATTATGGAGGCAACCAGGGGAGAATTTAGCTAAGCTAATTGACCAAGATGGGGACACCAACAGAGAAAGTTTTCCCTGGACAAGTCTTTCTGTTTGTTACCAGAACTTTCCCAGGAAAGCTAAGGGCTGCAAAGAGATGTAAATATCTGTGAATAGGAATGATTTTACACTGTGTAAAATGCACTTTTGTTTGGTATATTGTTTTAGCTTCTTAAGTAATTTACTGAAAAACTGAACCGTGGTTCTGATGTGACCTGATTAAGTTAAAAAAAAAAATCATAGTGTCATCAGAGTTGTACATTTTTCACTTTTCATTCCCCCTGTACAGAATTAGCATGGTGTTTTAAATATTGATGTTCTTGTTCTCAGCATGCCTGTTTTAAGACAAAGAATTTTAAAAAAAAAGAAAAGGTGTCTACATTAAATTATGACCTAGTCTAAATAATATTTTCTCATTAAAATATGTAAATTCAAATTTTAGTTTTGTGTGGTTTTGGAGAATGACTACAAGCAGTAACTCTACAGAAGACGGGCAAGGGTTTTCTGCAACTCACTGTGTGGGTCTTTTGCCTCGTTTTTCATATCATGTTGTGGGGACAGCAAGTCCTCTTGTGCACTTGCAGATGATGGGAAGGCCCTTTCAGATGGCCTCTTGCAGGCATGTGTGCACTGAGGAAGCTCATCGATCTGTTCTACATCAGTGCACAGGTGCAGCACTGGAAGGAAAACTTCCTGAAAAAAGATAGTAACCCCTATGGATTTTATCTATCTTAAATGTGCATAAATATTTTATGAATAGATATCACGTATATAAATATAAGGCTCTGTAGAAATCGGGAGGGTGGAGAGGTAGTATCAGGCTTGCTTCCTCAACATTCTGATGCATCTGAGAGAGAGAGAGAGAGAGAGAGAGAGAGAGAGAGAGAGAGAGAGAGAGAGAGAGAATGAGTTCATTTGCTCCTCTCACATTTTGCAGTTGACATTTTTTTCCCCAGAAATTACCTAACAGGTCACCTTTCATGTTCAGAAGCCTGCTCACTTCAGAGTGGATACATTTTTTTTTTCATCTCTTTATGTGGAAAAATAACTTTTGCTGCATTTATTTTGAAGTTGTGGATGAAATCTCTTTAAATGCCTGATGTTATTTGCTTTTCCTCAGATTTTTGCAAAGAATTAAAAGTCGCTAAGAATCTATGGTTCGAGGCTAATTGACACTTTATTGAAGGGGGTCACAATATTTCCAAAGTGAGGTGAGTATTCAAGTAATGAAGTTACAAGACAAAGAGAGACTTAAATGGTCATTCACACTTTACTGTGTAAAATGATTGAACAAGAGACCCTTGTGCAACGCACCGCACAGAAACATAGGAACCATGATGGATATGCCCCATAAGGAAAATCCTTAGCACATTTGACTATTATATATTTAGAAGGCTACCTGAAAAAAAGAATTGGGATTAATGCAAAGGGTGATTAATCCTGTTGTGACCATTTTTTTTAAAGCAAGGATCCCACACACAGTCCAAAAAAAAAAAAAAAGTCGAAAATAAATGAAGCATTGAACTGATTAAAATGCAGGAAGCTACTAAAGCCCGTGAGACAGGAGACAACTAAACTCATTCATCAAGCCCAATTCACAATTATATCAACAAGATCAGCCAAAGAAAGCCTGGAAAACTTAGCCTCCCTTTGGCCAGGAAACTCACAAAACTTAAGTTTTCAATAAGAAACCACCTAGATTGAAAATAAATAAAGAATTCTATAACATAAGCGTATCTTAAGAAAGGCTTGGCTTCTCCCAAATAAATAAATAAATGGATTTTCAGTTTCCTGCCAATAAGGTCCTTTCCAGAAGATAATGTTGGTCTCAACCCACTTGTTAACACTGAATATGAGCTGGGGACACAAGGGCCAGCAAGGACCTCAGACATGTTATGAATCATAGTTTAGATCAGGAGATAGGCTGCTCCTTCTCTAGTAGATGGTAAGAGGTGTGTGCATGGACACATTTGATATTCAGAGGCAAAAGGGTACAGGTTTGCCTCTGGATTCTAGCATAGGAGAGATTTCAACTCAGTATTTGCAAATGGTCTTTTCAGCTGGCAGGTTCGTCATGGTGGGCTGTAAAGAATGAAATAACTTGGTCATTGTGAGTCCTTTCACCATTGTACACATCCTTTCTCAGACAAAATTGAATGACCAAAGGAAAAAAGAAACCCCACATTGATAACATTTTGGCTTGGTCAGAAATCCAGAGGCAGTCTACACACCACCTCTGCCTGTCCTGCCTCACCCCAGCTTTGACACCTGTGCAGGTGTCGCTGAGGTGTCCCATAGATAAAGAAGCTTATAACTGATACTTTCAATGGTTCTTTGTTGTGTTAAATCACCTGGCTAGAGTCCAAAGTCAAGACACACAGCTTTAAAATAAAACTAGAGGAAACCCACCCTGCAATAGTGGGAAGGTATGCACCCTATCTTATCCTAAAATCCAGATAGGTTATTTTATTATCTACATTATAAATCCAGGCACTATTGATATTTTCATTCATTTTCTAATTTGAAAACTTGGCTACTCTGTCACTTTGGGGATGGTTCTGTATTTAGTTGTGTTTTTTAAATTTTTACTTATTTGCACAAGTGTGGGGGAGGCACACCTGGTGTGCAAATGAACTCCAGCTGCAGGTATCATTTTTTTTTTTGTGTGTGTGTGTGTGTGTGTGTGTGTGTGTTTGGTTTTACGCGAGTACTGGAGAATTGAACCTGGGCCAACAGGCTTCAAAAGCAAGTGTCTTTAACCATTGAAGCATCTCCCCAGACCCTTAACTGTATCTTAAAACCATTTTCTCTGTGATTGAAGACATAAGGATGGATTTCTAGCACTTTCTCCAGAGGAAATTTGGAGAAGTTCTCACCTTTCCTCCTGACTGAACCCTGAAGATGAGCAAGAACTCTAGAATAGGATTGCTAGACTATCTTAAATATGTCTGTAGTGACTTAAATCACTTTTAGTGCCTAAGAACATCAAATGTCTCAGATGCAAGAAAGGAGAGTAGCTTTTAATCCCAGCACTGGAGAGGCGGAGGTAGGAGGATTACGGAGAGTTCAAGACCAGATTGAGATTACAAAGCAAATTCTAGGTCAGCCTGGGCTAGAGCGAGACTCTACCTCAAAAAATAAAATACAAATTTAAAAAAAAAAGAAAAGAAAGTAGGATAAATGGTGTTGGGGGGGTGTGTTTGGGGGGGAACAGGGAAGAGCTTTGGACAGTAAATTTTTCATTGGATTACCCAAGTTAGAAACAGGGGCTGTGGTAGACAGAGCAGAGATGAAGCGGGGTTTAGACTTTGCAAATGAGAACTCCCTTGATTGAATGTGCTCAGCTAAGAGACAGAAAAGAGTACTATGTGTTCTATAATTCCTAACATGAATGCCAAATAATATATATTTTTTCCTTCCTCTAAAAGCCACAAACCAAGCGGAGACAAAACAAGTCTCCCCACAGGCTGGGGAAGCCTCAAAGAGATGCATTTGTTTAGTTTAAACTAACAACAAATTATCTAATTAATATGTTTCAATTACGGCATGAAAGGGACAGCCCCAGGACCGCCCGCCGTGGGGCACAGCAGCCCCGGAGTCCACTCTCGGAATTCACAATAACTCCACATCTGCTTCTTTATTTTCCATTTTCTCATTCTAAAACTCCTCTGAAGATCACTTCAAACCACAGCCAGAGTTATGAAATATGTCCCGGTGTTCAAGAAGGACCAAAGTTTGCTTCATTTGCAAGCAAAAAAAAAAATTGAAAGCCCATTGACGAGCATTAAACAAATATATTAGAATTCTGTCACTTTATGCAATTGAGGAGATCAAATGAAGGGTCCCGGCCACTTCATTCACTCTCATTCACTCGAATACAAAATGCAGAGCCTGGGCCACGATGTAGGTTTAGCTCCTTTTGACTGGGAAACAAAAAGGCTGAATTTTCACAAACACATTGCTGACTCGGGGGCTAGGAAACCGGCACTGGAACCCCTTTGGAATTTAAATTCATTTTATCTTTCTCTCTCTCTCTCTCTCTTTGCCTGGATTCTGTTGGCCACACTGGGGGATGCAGCAGACATCCCTGGGCTTCTGGAAAAGTGGGGGGAGGGGAGGGGAGCCAGTGGGATGGGGGAGGCAGGCAACATGGGATTGAGGAATTCCCAAAGGACTTTCGGGGCTCAGTGAACACTCAGGTTTGAGATAGTAAATTGGATTTAAACAAATCTTTGTCTATATCGCTATAAACATCATTGGATTGTGCACCTCTCCAGGCTTGGGTTATATTAACAGCTTGTTTTCAAAGACAGAAAGAGGACATTAGGGTCACTAAGTTTTCTTCTTTAATTAATATCTGTTCACTGCTGTCAGAACAGACTGGAAAGCTGGGTTCACCTGTGTCATGCATAGACTGTCTCCTCTTCCTCTCTCTCTCTCTCTCTCTCTCTCTCTCTCTCTCTCTCTCTCTCTCTCTCTGCTACCCAATTGGACCAATGGGATGATTGGTTAACATCAAGAGATACAATGTTATTCTGGTTAGAATTTCCAAGTCAAAATTCTTCCACATATTGGGGTGTGGACAGGACAAATGTCAGGGCAATTGTAGATATTCTTGTGGGGATATTTCTGTCCTGGGCTTGTCTTCTATGGCTGACATTTTTGTTGTTGTTGCGAACTTTAGAGATTTCATAACAGCACAAGGTTTACAGTGATTGTGAGAACCCCTTCTAGAGACAGAGCAGGAAAAAAAAAATTACAGAAAATTCCTAGCTGTTGATGTGCCATTGCAGAGAGATGAACCAATTTTTGTCCAAGTTGAAATATGAGAGTTCATCTGAATTATAAAGTATTTGGAGAATTTGCTATTTTCTTGTTTGATCTAAGCCTATTATCTGGTTCTATTTCCAGGCACATTGGGATTTTTAACACTTTCTAGTTTTGCTTAAAGTTTCATATATTTGCACTGGTTTTAATTCTTGAGATTAGACCCTAGGGGTGGGGGAAGTAATTCAGAATTATAGATACAAAAAAAAATTATATCTGGACAAAGGACTTTCCTTTCCAGAGCCTCCATCTGCCTGTGTCTGCAAACAAAAAGTAGCAAATCAGTTGCAAGGTTCTGAAGGAACAAACTCTCCCATCATTAATTAGATCAGATTAAACTCCAAGATTAAAAGCATTCTTTAAAGGATCTGTTATTTGGAGTCATTGTTATTTTAAGTCATGCTATGCATCCAGTATATTTTCTATTTACTCAGTTAATTTCTTCCCTGGGGGGTTTCCTGGTAGCTGAGTTGACAGAATAGAAAATGTTCTTGGTTCCAGCAAACATTGTTTCCAAATCTTGTTTGGATTACAGAGTTCTCTCTTCCCTCATGACATACAAGGTATTTCATAGTAGCATTTGCAAAAGAAAAAAAAGTCCAACAAAGGACCTTAGTTTTTAGCCACTTAGGAGATGTTTAGTATTTATTAAGCAGTGTCTAATATGATTGGCAGCTCCCAGGATCTTGTGTCACAACAGGAAAATCTGAGCTTGGGGCTCTCTCTCTACCAGACCTGTTTGCTACCAAGAGACCAGGGCTGCAAAGGTCTAGCTTGCTTGCAAAGAAATACCCACACATTTCACTTGTCTATATCCACTATGCATGTCTAAGAACAAAATTACTAGAGGCAAATTCTATGTCACATATTACCAGGGATGTCTGATGTTTGTATCAGCTACAAAATAAGAAGAAAGAAAGAAAGAAAGAAAGAAAGAAAGAAAGAAAGAAAGAAAGAAAGAAAGAAAGAAAGAAAAAGAAAGAAAGAAAGAAAGGAAAGAAGAAAGAGAAAGAAAGGTTGAAATAATGTCTTGCCTCAAGATTTCTGGTATGATTTCATATTAGAAAAAAAAAAGATAAATGAGCAGTCAGCATTCCCATGTTCAATGGATGAGTCAGAATGAGTCAAACATTTGTTTCTGGGTCTGCTAATATTTTCTGTGCCTCGCATTGGCGGGGAGAGAGAGGCAGGTGGTAAGGGAGAGGTAACAGACAAGGGTCATGTTTCCTGATGCTCAGGTTGTCACGATCAGGTACATGCGTGATCGCTGTCACTGGCACACAAAAACAATTGATGCAATTAATCCGGAGTTCTTCAAAGAGTTCTGTTAACTTTGCCGGTTGCAGGAGATGAGGCTATGCACGGAGACTAAGGTTCTGTTGAAAAAGTAAGTGTGTAGGGCTGCAGCATAAAATCATTATTTGTAATGCTCTAATAAAGGCAATAAACAAGAATATGATCAACTTTGAGATAAAAATGTAAACAGTAATATGATTAATTGTGCTGCTAATTATTCTTGGCTGGGTAGTCAAACATTATCTGATTCATAAAATGATAAATACTGGCCTGGAGAGATGGTTCAGAGGTTGAGTTCTTGCTTCCCATGCCCAAGGTTCTGAGTTCAATACCCAGCAGAGTAAAACCTACAGAAGAGATAAAACTTATGTAATATAGACTGCTGAATAAAATCATAAAATAATTACTTAAAATTTTACTACAATGGGAAACGATGCCATTTTGGGAGAGATTTGTATTGATTTTTTAAAATGTATAATGGGTTTTGTTCTATTTCATGTGCAGATGTAGTTTTTACTTGAAAAACACCAACATTATTCAATGTTTCCCTGTATTTTTCTACGCATATTTAAAGTAACTCGTTTTTCCTTTCAGCATTTATTTCCATAGTTATAATTACTATGATACGTTTTTATTTTGTATGTTTCTCCAGCCGTATGTCATAGGCACTTCCCATGTATACAGTTTTTACACCCATCTATTTTAATGGTTGTATAATATGCCACTGAGGGAATTCTCTTTGTTTGGACATTTATGATGTTTTTCAGGTTTTGTTCACTTATTGTTTGTTTATGTTACTATAAAGGCTGAGCATCTTTTATACCTAACTAAACACCATTTTCAATTATGTAAAATACATTAGCTTTGGCATATTGACTTCCCTAACAGCTTCTAGCAAATTCAATAATGTAATTGAATTTAAGATTTCAGCTTTAGCTTTTATGCTTCTATTACTGGCTGCCTAGCACTGAGGGAAACAGTACATTATTGCCTGACTTAGAATCATAAAGGGACTGGGGCGAGCATGCAGAAAATCCCAAATTGGATCTATAGCACCCCATAAATGTGGGTATGGTGACACACAACTGTAATCCAAGTACTAGGGAGGTGGAGGTAGGAGGATCAGAAGTTCAAAGTCATCCTTAACTACATAACAAGCCAGCCTGGGCTACATAACAAGCTGCCTCATGAGGCTCACACCTACATTCTCTCTTAAAAGTAAAAAAAAAAGGGGGGGCGGGCTGGAGAGATGGCTTAGTGGTTAAGGCATTTGCCTGAAAAGCAGAAGGACCTGAGTTCAATTCCTCAGTTCCCACATACATCCAGCTGCACAAGGTGACACATGTGTCTAGAGTTCCTTTGCAGTGGCTGGAGACCCTGGCACTCACTCTCTCTCTCTCTCTCTCTCTCTCTCAAATAAATGAATTAAATATATTTAAAAAAAGTAAAAAAAAATTTAAAGAAGAAAAAGACACTGAAGTTTAGAAAGTTCTCAAGAAACTCCAGATACATCGATTTCTTTATTTTACTCACTTGGGGAATACTTCTGAAGTATTTCTTAATCTGCAGGACACCAAGTAGGGGTCTGAAAGTCAAACAGGAAACTCAATCCTCAGATGCCAGACCAAAGCAATCATAGTGACGAAATTATGATCTACTGAAATTGTTAAAATGAGGGTTATGCCGGGTGTGGTGGCACACGCCTTTAATCCCAGCACTCGGGAGGCAGAGGTAGGAGGATCGCCATGAGTTCAAGGCCACCCTGAGACTTCATAGTGAATTCCAGGTCAGCCTGGGCTAGAGTGAGACCCTACCTCGAAAAACCAAAAAAAAAAAAAAAAGAGTGTTGTATCAGATAATGCGGTCCCTGTGCCTTTTAGGCAGTGTGACTCCTGCATGGGGCTCTTAAGAACTTTGCGAAACTAGCTCAATCCAGATGCAAAGAAAAAGGGATTCTCCCCGAATTGAAGTCCTAAATTCCTGGTACCCTTCCCCAGATTGAAAACAAACAGTCCTCCTGACCGACTGCCTCCTTCTGAGGCGTCCAGACCCAACACAGCTCACCATTCTCAGCCTGCTTAGAGCTGATAAGTTTCAAGACTGAAAATGGGGAGGGGGTGGTGGAATGTTAAGGGGGCAAGCAATACAGGTGCCAGACTCTGTTTTATTTTGTTATATTTTTTTCTCCTTTGAGACAAGGTCCAGGATGGTCTGAAACTGAGTGTGACACTTAATCTTTGATTGTCAATTTGACAGGATTTAGAATCACCATGGAAACTCATCTCTGGGAAGGTCTGTGAGGGGTTGAGGTGGAAGGACCCTCTCTATCTGTGGGTATTAGCACTGTCCCATGAGCTGCAGGTACTGGACTGAATACAAAGGAGAGGCTTAGCTGAGCAGCACCATTATTGTTCTCATTTCCTGGCTGCCCATACCATGTGCCATTGTGCCCAGATGCCTCCTGCTCCTGTCACCTTCCTTCCCCGCCATGATGAACAGTGGCCTCGTGGTTCGAGGTAGAATAAACCCTTCTTTCTTGTCAGGTACTTAGTCACAGCAATGAAAGAGTAACTAACACACTGAGGATGACCTTGAACTTCTGATCCTCCACTTTTAGAAAAATGAGATTACATTTTTAAAAATCCTTTTCACCTCCTCCCTGTTAACCAGCTGACAGAAAGCTGGGAAAAGCTATGCTGCCTGCAGCCCTATGGGAGAGAGAAGTCATCAACAGCAGTGGACCTTGCAAACCTTAAGATGGGCAGCCAGGCCAAATGGGCCAACTGGGGCAATAGTGGCACATCTATTGTGGGGGAAACCAATTGCTCTCTAATTGGACTGGAGGCCTGCTCCACGGGAGGGAAAGCATGCCTGGTACTGGAGACCTAGTAAAATCCTATGGTGGGGGAGGTCAGGAGCCCTAGGGGAGGAACACCTGCTCTTGTCTGACTTAATGCATTTATTATGCCCTCCATAGTGCCTTACAATCACTTTAAAAAATAATAAGCACACCCATATAATATTGCTACTCTCACTCTTGGCTTGAGAAGCTTCTCTTTTCAGATGGTGGTGACCACTGGGATGACACAAAAGACACCGTAGTGTTGAGAAGAAATAACAGTGGAGTGTTCAGCACTGGGACATCTCTGTCACACTTCTCAAGGCTCAGGGTCTATTGCTGAAGAGGTGATGGAAAGATTGTCAGAGTCAAAGGAAGGGTAGGACTGTTTACAATGCAAACTTCCAGACACAAAATGGTCTTGATATTCATGACTTCACAGTGCCTGATATTACCTACACATAATGGGAGGAAAAGATGACACTGAAACAAAACAGAGACTAATTGAGAGAGGGAAGAAATATGAGGGAGGGTGGGGAGGGAATCATAATGGCTTATGGTCTATAATTATGGAAGCTATCAAAAAGTTTGAAAAAAACCAAAATAACAAAAAATGCATTTGAAAAATATTTATTTATTTGAGAGAGGAGGAGGAGGAAGAAGAGAAGAAGAAAGAGAGAGGAGAAAATGTATGTGCCAGGGCTTCCAGCCACGACAGGCGAACTCCAGATACATGCACCACATTGTGCATCTGGCTTTACATGAATGCTGGGGAATCCAACCCAGGCCATCAGGCTTTGCAAGCAAGCACTTTAACCACTGAGCCATCTCTGAAGTCCTTCATGCCCCTTATATGTTCTGGAGATGGAATCCAGGGCTTTGCACATGCTAGGGAAATGCTTTA
This sequence comes from Zapus hudsonius, assembly GCA_004024765.1. NCBI lineage: Eukaryota > Metazoa > Chordata > Mammalia > Rodentia > Dipodidae > Zapus > Zapus hudsonius. The sequence continues at coordinate 16,261 of PVHP010037275.1, forward strand.
CCTAACTGTGATACACCTGCAGCCCTCAGCTTTGTCATTGCATTATAGCATTTCATCTAAGCTGTCTTTTGTGACTTAGAGGATGGGGTGCCTAAAGGGAGTCTTGTACCCCAGGTTGGCTTCTACCACCCTCCTCCTGCTTGGTCTCCTAAGAGCTGGAATGGCAGTGAGGCATTGAGGTTGGATTTGTTTTCACTCAAGTGGTTTGACAATGTGTGAGGTTGGAACAGACCTAGAAAGAAAAAGTAAGCCCACTCCCCACCCCAGAAGAGTCCCATAACCAGCAGCTAAGATGGAAACCAACATTTCGAATTGGAATCAATGGTTCTTTGTTGATTTATTTGCAAGCAGAGAGACAGACAGAGAGAATGGGCACACCAGGGCCTCCAACCCCTGCAAATGAACTCTAGATGCATTCGCCACTTTGTGCATCTGGCTTTATATGGATACTGGGGAATGGAACCCAGGTTGTTAGACTTTGCAGGAAAGTGCTGTAACTGCTGAGTCATTTGTCCATCCCAAGAATCAATGTGTCTTGATGGGGGAAGAGTCATGATATCAAATAAACTGCTCACAATCAGTCCTTCATGGTATCCATGCTGTTCCCAGCACCATCTCCTGCGGTGAGAATGGCCTCATTTCTGCTTGGCTCAGCACAGAGAACAGACTGAGTCCAGGAACACCAGAAGACACTGACTGACTGGTCTCTGTCACGTGACCCTCTACTTGGATAATGAGACCCTGCTTGTTCCAGGTATCCTTTTGCTTATTTACTTTTGCTTACTTTTTTTTTTTTTTTGGAGACAGAGTCTCATGTAGCCCAGGCTGGCCTCCAATTCCCTGTGTATCCAAGGATGACCTTGAACTACTGATCCTCCTGCCACCACCTTCCGAGTGTTAGGACTAGAGGTGTGGGACATCAACGCCTGGTTTTTGTGGTGCTGGGATTGAACCCAGGGCTAAGCAAGCACTTTACCAACTGGGCGCCATCCTTAGTCCCACACATCCCTTTTAATTCGCCTCCAATCTGATTCCGCCCAAATCAACAATTGAGACTGAGTTCAAGCACCACCCACAAACACCCCAAACAGAAAGGACCAAGGAAAAGTTCTTGATCAAAGACTTGTGTTTTCTCTTACTAATCCAAGTTCTTCCCCCTCCCTGCCTCCTTCCTTT
>PVHP010037276.1:0-17446 GCA_004024765.1 Zapus hudsonius
TTCAGTGCTGCACATCTTGAGCTAGAAGATTACTCACTGTGAAAATAGACACGTCTACAAGGTACAGCAAATCAATCCTCAACGGGTGTTGCAATTTGGGCTTAATTTAGAGTTGAAAATGTTTTCTTGTTTTGGTTAAGGAATCGGGTAAGAGGATTTTTAAAAGCAAAGTGAAAATACATTGTAAAAAGGTACGTGATAATTTGGAAAAAAAATCCTTCTAGTTTTTCTTTAAAATTAGACATGTCTGAGTGGTAACAATAGAAGTGGCAATACTGATGTTTGTGTAAATTTTAATTTCTTATTTCTGAGCTGTTCAAAAATTAACCACACGATGGTGCTATGTTACCAAATTATATAGTGCAAAATCAGCATATTATTTAATATCGAAAAAAATGAATGTCATATTGATTCTACTTCTCATTGAGCAGATAAGGCATCCAGATGCAAAGAGAAAGCACTTAAGACCTCAGCCTACTCACCCAAAGGATTTTTACAAGGAGCAAGAAAGTGAATCTCCAATGTCAAAAAACATCCTGCTTGGGACTTAAGGTGACCTATGATTATGTAAATTTTAAATGACATAATGACAGTCAAGTTCAGAAAGATAAGAACTTTTCCCATCTTGAAAGTATTATCTTTATTTATAATATGTCATAGTTGAATCATTCTTTAATTTAAAACAGATACAATATTTGCTGTAAGATACGCTTTTGTAAAAAATAAAAAATTTAAAAAATAAAATGAAATTGAAAAAGGTTCACTAAGTGTCAGGAAAATTACATTAGTCATTATGTTAGAATTTTATATTATCGAAATACCTATTCTGCAATGGCAAGTACCCATACTATTTAATCAGTTGTGAGAGAAAAGTAAAATATTTTAGTAAATAATTTTGCATCTTCAGTTATCAATAGCTTTATGTCATTTTTCTATCTGTATTCATTTCCAATAAATATACATGTTGCTTTCATTGTTTTCTAGTTGGAAATGACGATTGAATGAAACATGTCATTTATCTTTCTACTAACAGTAAAACATTTTCAATTTCAAACATTGTGTTTTCTTGTTGTGAGGGTAGTCCAACTTTCTATTATTAGATAAGAGTGAAATCACATTTCTTTTTGGTTGGCAGAGAGGTTGCATGGCTACTGAACTAGCAGTAGCTGAGAACTGTCATTTTTCTGTACTTTGCTTAGGAAGTATATGATTTGAAGGGGAGGTACATGAAGTTTTCATTTTGTTTTATTTTCACCAATATCGTATGACTTGGAAGGATTCATAAAGTTTTATAATGTTACGCTGAATTTAAAGTGACACGCTGAAATGACATTCTGTCTTGGTCCTCGTAAAAGGAATCAAAGTTGAGGTTAAAAAGAAAATAAGTAAAAATGTCTTTCTTCATTCTTCTCAGCTTGTATAAACCTGATCATCACCTGTATCCAACGGCATCCTTGCTCCACAGAGAAAAGACGGGTAGGGAATTTAGGAAATGGGAAGCAAGGCAAAGATTTTCAACAATGATTGGAAGATGGTTTGGAAAATTTCCCATTAATGCTTTCAGTGAATTTATAAAAAGTGTGACATCAAGGATACCACACTTACTTCCTCCTCTTCAGCTCACAACCTGTTAGCCAAAAATTTCAAAGAACTCATCTTTTTAAAACCGACACATATTCATTTGTCAAGTATGTACTTTTGGACAATCTGAATCCATTTAGTTTACTTAAATTGTGATTTCTCTCTGGTGTGGGTTTTACATCAAACCTGACATTGAAATTCTTTGTACAGATATTGGGGGGGGGGAACTTTCAAGATTTTTGAGATCATGATGGAAACTCATTGTTACCAATAATGTTTATATAAACATTTGTCTTAATAATTATTATTCAATGGCTTATAACAATCAGGTCAAAATAATGTCTTTTTAATTACTAAATAAATGGTTTAATAGTTTGTAATAAAATATTTACAAAAAAGATTTTTCTTTTCTTAAAGAAAAACAGGAGTTACTTAAATTACTTCTGATTTTTTTTTTGGGGGGGGGGTTTCTAGATATGATCTCACACTAGCCCAGGCAGGCCTGGAACTCACTCTGTTGTTACAGACTGGCCTTGGGAACTCACAGCTATTTTCATACATCTGACTCCGAAGTGGTGGGATACAAAGTGTTCATCACCTCACCTGGTTTAGTTAAATTAATTTTGAACCTCTCAAAAGTACTGACTATTTTCCAATTTTTTATTTTATTTTATTTTATTTTATTTTTTTGGTTTTTCGAGGTAGGGTCTCACTCTAGCTCAGGCTGACCTGGAATTCACTGAGTCTCAGGCTGGCCTCAAACTCACAGCAATTCTCCTACCTCTGCCTCCCAAGTGCTGTGATTAAAGGCATTTGCCACCACGCCTGGCTTTCCAAATATTTTATTTTTAAAAGCCTGCCACTATTTTAAATGACGAGATATAAGTGAGTATGAAGTACTAAAAAACACATACCACATAGTATAATATAGGCAATGAGTAGATATGGGTCAGTTTTAAACTAATTTAGATTTTGGATGTAGTATTTATAATGACTGAAATGTTTGCTGAAATTTTCCAGATGATTATAGTATGGATCTATTTATACCTTAATTATTCCTTAAAAATTCAACCCAAGCATCGAAATTTCGTAAAATTTTTGTGGCTTTGAACATTGTGCTGCATTTATACCTAGCTTTTGTGGATTTCTTCTTGGTCTCTTCACTGGGCTATTCCTGTCCTCCCTTCCTAGTCACCCAATTCCTCAAAGAAACCAGAATAATTGCAGGCAGAGGTGCGAAAGTGACCTCGATCTAGATTCACCAGGACCACTCACATCAAGATCAAAGCCATCATGGCGACCTGTGACTCTCAATGATGGAACTTCCTCTGCCTCTGAAGCCTCACGTCTAACCAATGTGACAATTTCCAATCTCCTAGTGTTCCAGAGTCTCCTCTCCAAGTGTATCCCCTCCCCAGAGATTGTTTTGTTTTTCTCAGTCATTCTGGAAGTTCTGGAACACACATCCTCCTGGAAACACGCCATTTGTTTCTCTTTTCTTCTTGGTGATGTTCAAATTTTCCCAGAGATGTCTTTTCTGACCACCTCTCTATGACTCTGGCCTCCATATTCATGTGATCTCCAGTAGCGTTTATATCATTAAAGCTTGCATTTATCACTGCATTCAGTTTGAATGGAATGTGAAGGAACACAGGAAACATTTGGCTTTGTTCCACTTTATCTTTCAAGACCACAGTGAATCTGGGATCTAATGGCTGACCTGTGAATGCCCATTGGATAATAGAGTAAATGCTATAAACACTGGATTTTTGTAAATATTTTATTTACTGAGAGAGGAGAGAGAGAATGAATGGGTGTGAAAGGGCCTTCTTTCACTGTAAACAAATTCCAGATTTGATGGACTTTGTGTATCTATTTTTACATGAATACTGGGGAATTGAACCCAGGCCATCAGGATTTGCAAGGAAGTGCCTTTAACCACTGAGAAATCTCTCCAACCCAATAATGCTTTTATTTTAATGTAGAGATATACTTCTTTCTAGATTGACTCTACATTATCAAAATTAATTTTCACGGTAAAGTTGTCTATAATTTTATACCTTTAATTTTATTTTAGTTAAAAACAAAAATTTCTTATAAAAGTAAATGATGTACAAAACTGTAATGACCTAATCTTTGTTGGTGGATGTGTGTGTATTTGTGTGTAAATATGAGTATGTTTATGGAAAGAATGGAAGAATGGAGGTCAGTAGACAAATTTGGATGTTGGTCTTCACCTTTGACCTTGGATGTTGGTCACTTATTGTTAACCTCTGAGTTGGCTCAAGACCTTCTGGAAACTTCTCTTCCCATCTCACCATCTCACCATAGGTAGACTGAGCCATTTCTCCAGCCCTGACTGAAGGTGCATTTTTGCTGCTGTGGTGTAAATTTATCTATTAAAAAGTTACTAAAACAATGGTTAAAATGTTTTAACATATCTATTTGATTATATTTTTTACATTTCCATACTGTTCACACAAAGCATTTTGATGTAAAATTTATTACACTGTATTGTACTTCAACCTGCTTTATGCAGGTAACAATAAAATTTAAATGCCTTCTGTTAGCACATGTAAGTAGATTTCATTATTTAAGAAATATTTCTACTCATTAATACTTCTGTAAATAAAGTATACAACTAAAAGGTATCTTTCACATATATGTGTGTGTATATATATATATATATATATATATATATATATATATATATATATATACATAATAGCACTGATTCTTCATGAAATTTTCATAAGCAAGAAGAATGAAGGTGCATTTTTGCTGCTTTGTTATAAATTTACAAAACAGAACTAAAACTTTAAAAAATTTACTCAGGAAATATTATTTGACTAAATGTAAAAGTTTTGGAATCCCTTGATGGAAAATATTTTCAAGTTTTCTTTATACTTCTAGAATAACTTATATGCATTTCATTTTAATTGATTTTATTCATTTTAGGATTACTTTAAAAATCAAATGATATGAATTTTTATTAAATTGTTACTAAAGTGAAAAGACATAAAATAGTCATGTATTCAACTTGGTTAGAAATGTATCCTCTTCTGCGTGTACTTTTCAAATTCAGTATAAATGTGTAATTTGGTTAAATGAATGTAGGTTAAATGAATTTCTAGACTAAGTATTGTGTGGCTGGCACACCCGACCACAACCATAAGCAGCTAATGGGTGGAAAGTTGTTTATTTTGGTTTACAGTCTCAAGAGGAATCTCCATTCCATGATGACAGGTGAAAGATGGCGGAGCGGAGGCTGCACATCACCTACTGGCCACAGAAAGTGGCAAACAGCAGCCAGAGATCATGAGCCAGAGCAATCAAGGTGGGGGAGCTTCTGTAACACCCCTAAGGCCTCTGCCACAGGTCTCCACCTCCCACACTGCTATCAGCTGGGGACCAAGAATTCCAGCCACGTGAGTTTATGGGGGACACTTAATTCGTACTACCAGACTAGGCAAAAAATATGTGCATTTGTGTAAATAAAAGATTAATAACCCATGGGGAAACTTTCTATTTAAGATTGTTTTCTTTAGCCCTTTCTGATTTCTGTTCATTTTCAGAGGGTTTTAGCAATCCAGAAAAAGATAGTGGATTCAAGGACTGAATCTAGATTCTTCTGTTTAAAATGAGCACATTATTAAATGTATATGATATATAATGCACTTTGGGTATCACAGAGTGTACCTTCGTCAGTAATTTATAAGAGGTTTCTTTCCTAAATCATAATTCTCATAATCTGCCCAACTATGGAAACACAGTACATATCACAAACTCAACAAACATTTTCAATCACTATACATTCCCTCAGGCTGCGATCTAGTAAAACATGAAAGTTCAAATGCTGAAAAGATAAGTTATTTTCTCTATAACTCGTTGCCTTCCTCTTCCATACTCTTCTCATTCTTATTTTGTTTTCCATTTTAAGAAGCATGCTCTCCCTCCCTCCCTCCCCTCGCTTCTTCCACACCCCCTATTCCCTTCCTCCTCTCTCCCTTCCTCAAGAGTCCCCTTTTCCCCCTTGCCTCCCTACACCTCCCTCATTCTCTTTCCTATTTCTGCCACAACTCTGCTCCCTAGAGAGCAAAACCTACTCTGGTATTCTTCAACTCTTCCACAACATAAGTGCGGTATTTATATTCTCTGAATATCCATACGTTACAAAAAACATGGTAACTTGCACTTATTGCATCTCATTTTAAAATTAAGCTTTTGTGAAGAAAGTTAGAACCATGCACAATGAAACTAACAATGTATGCATGCTCAATATAAACCATAACCTGAAGGACAAACAGAACCACAGTGTTCATAGGGTGAATATTTTGTAATGTGCCTCTGGAGAGGTAACAGCCTGGATTCGCGTCCACCCAATGCATGAAAGTCAAATGCACAAAGTGGTTCATTTGTCTGGAGTTTGTTTGTAGTGGCAAAAGGTCCTGGCATATTCTCTCTCTCTCTCTCTCTCTCTCTCTCTCTCTCTCTCTCTCCCCTTCCCTCTGCCATTCCCTCCCTCCCTCTCTCTCAAAAAGATAAATAAATGAATAAATATTTAGTTAAATTTAGTTAAATTAAAAATTGATATTACTTTTTAAATAAAATTTAAAATTCTTTGCATCATTTTCTGTTTTTTAACCATTATTATTCAGCTGTCCAAAATGTGCTGTATGTACCTTTTTCAGTTTAATGATTCCTTCTTGGGTATTCGCATCTGTCACGATGTCAAACAAGTTTCCCCCATCTCCTGGGACAATATTGTATTCAATTTCTGCATTTTGTCCAAAATCGGGATCCACTGCTCTTATTCTTCCAATTGCTGAGCCAATAGGAGAAGACTCAGGAACTTTCAGATGAAAGATGCCTGAGAAAATATATATAGCATGCACAGACAGTAGAGTTAATACAGAAGATTATCTTCTTCAAATACAGGCTCTAGCAAACAAGTTAACTTTAAAAACTAACCGTAGTATTTTACAGTGAGAGACAGAAATTTCATGTACTATAAGGGTAAGAATTATAATAAGAAATAAAAGCTTTTCTTGATATGTCAATAAGTCCTACAAAATGATAACTGAAAATTATGAACCTCAGAATATGATAAATGTTACTTTATATACTAAGTATATCTAACTGGACTTTATATCAATTATGGATGTGGAAGATCTCTTATATGATACCACTCGATATAGCAGACATTACCAATAAATAAAATCCAAGAATAAAAACATAAATAAATACTACATAGATACAGAAATATATAATGTGCAGGAAAAAGAAATATCTATATCTATACTTATATATAATCTACATCTTTATTTATCAACATATATATAGTCAAGGTTATATATCCACAATAATAATTTCAATGTTTATAAGTAATGAAGGAATGTTATGATAAATTATATATACATTAATATTTTCTATATTGATCAATGATGGATATAAATATTAGCAAAGATAATATAGCATTGTAAAGACTATTTTCAGCCTATTCTAATACATGGTACCTTGGCAACCTGAGAGATACTTTTACATATATTTGAAATCAAGATATAAACTTAGTTTTCCCAATATTTTGAATTAGAATAAAAAAAAGTGAAATTGTTACTCATACCACTAGGTGGAGCATGCACATAGCTAAGAAATTTATAATAGAAAAACTTAGACACATCCCCATCTAGAAAATTTTAATTGCTCACAAAAGTCTAATTGTGGAGAGACCTTAAAAGTTATGATATTTATAAAAATACAAGGCATACAATATGTTACTGATATTGTGTACATTGTATCAGAGCAAATATTAATATGGAAAACATATCCCATACAAATTAAAGTAAGGAAAGGCAGTGAGTAGCCGGCAGTGGAGACCAGAAACAAAATTAATCTCAAAAATCAAAGCTTTAATTTTTGTATTGACATTCAATTTCACATTGCATGAGTAGATTTTTAGTCATACTCTCCCATGAGTGAATGTACTGTGGTTATTGTATTTGTTTGTAATTTCTTGTTTCTCTACTAGAAATTATGTTACAAAGTGTTCAACACATTTTTTGCATTACTGAATTCCTTCAGTTAAATTACAATATTGGTTTTACTGCAAGAAGTTATGAATTTGAAAAATACACCTTGTGAAAATCCAAATATTTTCTTTTTATTTCTTACTTTTTATTTCTTACTTATAATTTTACAAAATGATACACTCCTTGATAATTTCATTAATTTTTGTAGCAGAAAATATCAAGATTTTCTCTTCCCCTCCCTCAAAATATCTGCCATTTCATCTTAGAAAATATGTTCAGTCACTTTTATTTATATCTAGTAAACATTAGCTCAATTAAATACTTATTTAGTTGCTTAATGGGTAAATAGGCCTGGGGACATTGCTCAGTGGTTAAGGAATTTGTCTGCAAAGCCTAAGGACCAGGGTTCAGTTCAACAGTACCCATGTAAAGCCAGATTCCAAAGATGGCATATGCATCTGGAGTCTATTTGCATTCTCTCTCTTCTCTCTCTCTCTCTCTCTCTCTCTCTCTCTCTCTCTCTCTCTCTCTCTCTCTCTCTCTCCCTTTGCCTCCTTCTCTCTATTTCTCTCTTCCAATTAAATACATTAAATATTAAAAATTGGTTAAATATTTACATAATTCTAGTTACTTTAGATCAAGATAAAATCATCTTTTTCTTGTAAATGAATATTTGCCCTCACACTTAATACTTGGTAAACTTAAAAGAGGGTCTGAAATTAAGGCTAGATTGAATCAAAAGGCAAAATCAAAGGTTGTATTGTTCCTTGACTGTCTATCAGTGGAATCTATACTAATACACCAGGACAGTGAGATTTTGTGTGACTATAGGTGCTATTGGTCGAGTATAAGCTGGCATTTATTACCCACTTATTTCAGAGCACACATTCTTCTTAATAGGTAAATTACAACCAGATTCTATGGAAGAATGTCTGAGATAAGGGCAAGCCTGAGATGCTTAATTTTTCATTTGCTCAGTCACAGGGCATGGAACACTTGTATTCAAGTTGTATTAAACTCAGGAATAAATTTGAAAGCTAATAGAGTTGCACAGAACCTATGTGATTTTTTTTCAATTCTTTATCTTTTGCTTTACTGTCTATCACATATAAACTTGAATTATTCAGACTGTTTTGTGCCAGGTGATTGGGAAAAATAACGTCTGGGAAACTAAAGCCTTGAACTGATAGGCTGAGTGCTTCTACCCCATCCCTTGGCCCATCTGTAAGTGTTAGGTAGGCTTTGTCCCTTTGCTGATAGTGTAGAGAAATGGAAGTCAGTGTTAAAGAGTGACTTTAAGTCTTCTTCCATTTCTTGCTAAAACTTACTTAGCAGATGTCTGAGAGCATAGATGAAAATGACAGGTATCTGTGACACATGGTAGACATCAAGAATGGCAGTGAGAGAGCTTCATGAAATGACAGGACAAAGCTTCAGTGAGAATTTGGGGGAAAGAGAGGGATCTCATCTAAAGACCTTGAGATTCTTCTGTTTATCCCATCCATACCATCCAGAGACAGAAATTTTATGCCACAGACTACATTTTATAAAAATGATTTGGAAACTAAAATCAGAACTAAAAGAAGCAACAGCCAAGGGAAGTGAGATAGTCTGCAGTCATTGCTAAAGGGTTATGGCTCATGAGTTTGAAGAGTTTAGTAAGAATTGATCCTTCAATATGAAAGCAGAAAAAAATTACACATTGAAAGGTAATCTAAAGGCACCAGATAACTCACACTATAGATGAAAAGGCCTCCTTTTCAAGAGAGCATTCTGAGATATGAATTTTATGTCTTATAAAAGATCTTTTTATGAGTCCAATATCAATAAATGCAAAGGCAGCCATTCTTTCTAGTATTCTAAGTACATGAGCAGTTCTTTGAAGTTGTCAGAATAAGTAAGTCAAAAAATTTCTTCATTTTCTAATGGTGCTGGAGAAGTTGTGATTGATTGAAATCGTAACGTTGTTCCAGAATGACTGACTTGAAACCATGTCACTAATATCCACGTCTCAGAATTAAGATGTAATAGAAGTAAAGCACTGCCTCACGGTTGTATCTCTGTGCACTATATGCCTATAAAGTATGGATGAACAGAAAATGCACAGGCATTCATTTTAGTAAGGAGGAATACACACATTCATTAAATCAAGTATTTCCTAATAAAGTACTGTATCTGGAAATATTCTTTACCAAATATGGAATAAGTCAGAGAATCTATGCCTCAGCGATCTCAAATTATTTAAATTCTGCAGGTTTATTCCCAGTGACTTGACATTTTCTCAAGGCTGGAATCTCAGCCATATAAAGCTGAGGTTATGGAGAGGCATTCAAAACTCTGGCATCATCTGCGGCTGTGCCAAAGCAAGAGCGTTGATGATGGATGGTCTAATTACAGTGCCATCATTTCCAGGTTTTCTCCATTTGATGCATATGAAACATCTTAATGGTGCTACCTGTGCCTCCCAGATTAAGAAATAAAACTGGTGACAAGAGATTGTCTTAAAGACAGAAAAAATGTATATTGACATATTCATCATGTATGCACTCTAACAAAATCACCCTTTTCCTTGGAAAAAGGAAGGAAAAAGGCATAAAGACTGTGAGTGAAACTATGCTGATGAAATCCTATAATTCCTTGCAGAGAATGTTCTCTGTTCTTTCCAGTTGTGAAAATAGCTGACAGCTATAGGATACATGGACATACACTCAGTGGCTATTTCGTTTGAAAGAAATATACCTTGACATACTTTATCAACCATAGGCTCTGTGAAGAGGTAAAAAGAGTACCACATAAGACAGTGATCTAAAATGCATTTTCTTTCTGTAATTCTTTTGAGCACAATAATAAGTGTATAAGAAACCAGCAAATAGTGTAAATTGTGTTATCACTCAAGTTGAAATAAGAATAATAAAACATGAATGTACAGATGAATTATAAAGTAGCATCATAGGAATGGCCTTTAAAAAGAATTATAAGAATCCATTAAAGATAGTTTTGAAGAAATGACTTAAACTTCAGAGTAAGAAGTCTCCTGTCTTAAATGATATGAAGCCAACATTTAACTGTTATCTTTATATGGCAATTGACTAAAATGGACACACATTGGACATTTAGAAACACAAGAAGCTTGCTCTGCTGGAATCCCAGCACCTGTATCCACCTATTGTGGAGGTTGAGAAAGAAGGACCTGCTTGAGCTGGGCATTATGAAATCATCCAGTGCAAGATAGATCACACTCTGAGATCCCAGCTAAAATAGAAACAAAGAGAGGAAAATTATTTGTCAAGGACAATTAGTTGTGAAGCTGAAATGTAAAAAATACAAAAATAACTAAATAAACTAAGACAATGAAAAATAGTAGAACAGTAGAAAGTATCAAATGAAATTATTTTGGGCTGTGGATATGGCCCAGTGGATAAAGTGCTTGCTTGGCAAACATGAGTAACCTAAGTTAAGATCCACATGAAACCAGAAGCTCTAGCAGGTATCAAGAATCCCAGTGTGTCGGGCTGGAGAGATTGCTCAGTGGTTAAGGCACTTGCCTCCAGTGCCTAAGGCCCCCGGTTCAATTCCCCAGTACCCACATAAGCCAGACCCACAAGGAGGTGGCCCTGGTGCGCTCTCTCTCTCTCTCTCTCTCTCTCTCTCTCTCTCTCTCTCTCTCTGCTTGAAAATGAATAAATAAAATATTTTTTAAAAAAGAATCCCAGTGTGTCCACGGTGATGTGAGAGATGGACGCAGGGTTCACAGGCCTGGAAAATAAAGACAACAATAAGAGACCCTTTCTCACATGAGGTGGAATGTGGATGAACTCGGATCAACATGCGTGTGCTCATATTCATACACATGTGCACACACACGCACAAACAAAATATATAAATTACTTCAAACTGATAAAAAATAAAAAAAAATTTGTGAGGGCTGGAACTGTGTCTCCCTTGGTAGTGTGTTCACCAAGCATGAATAAAGTAACAGGTTTGATCCACAGCACTAAATTAATCAGAAGTGGTAGGGCTTGCCTATAATCAAAGCACCAAAGATGGACAGACAGAACAATCAAAAGTTCAAAGCCATCCTTGTTTCCATAGTGAGTTTAAAGCCAGTCTAGATTACATGAGAACCAATTCAAAAAATTACATGAGAACAGATTAAAATAATAATAATAATAATAATAATAATAATAATAATAATAATAATAATAAAGATTACATATATGCTTTAAAAAAAACATCTCTTTTTCTTTGCTTTTTACTATGAGACCCTGATTTGAATTTTCGAGATGAATCTCAAAAGCCCCTTATATCATAAGGTATAACAAAACCAAAGGATGGGCCAGCTTTTCTTGAGAGCACAGTTGTCCTTTTGTGCCAGAATCTGCCCGGTATCCTTCAGAAAGACTCTTGATAGTGTTCTTCCTTAGAGCTCAAAGAACCACAGCCTCACATCCATTGAGAGACTGCTGCTCTCCCTCAGTGGTTCAAGTCACTCACTCATAGATCTCATTTCAAGGAAAATCTGTGAGGCAGGATTTCACATGACTCTCAGTTGGTTTTCTCTGCTGCTGACACATTTCTTAGTCTTTCATCTTGTCATGTAATTAGTTTTTTTTTTTTCAGACAAACCCTTTCTCTCCTTCTCTCTGTGCATTCCCAGGCCAATCTAATTCTCATAAGCACGAGATAAGCATCATTTCATGAATCCCTTCCATCATTGTCTAGGAAAAATGTATTGGACATTATTATTAGTCCAGGGTGAACAGACAGTGCTGTTCTCCAACCTCGTGAGGCAGAGAAATTTCCCCAATTAACTTTTATGAGATGATCTCCAAAGAAATCCCGTAAACATTTTTTCTCCATGTTACACTATAAAATATTGTCATAGTGACCACAAAATAGTTTATTCTGACTGATGGCTTCAAGCTTTAGACATATCCTGATATTTTCAATGTGAATTCTTAAATTTGATGTGAGACTATATTTTGTCATGAAGTATCCATTTTACCATAGTAGAAAATTCATTATTTCTTGTTATATCTTTAAATGTCTTCACGTAATTTCAACTAAGATACCTTTCCTTTCACTTCATTTTCTTCTGCAATTTGTAGCATAGTAACATTTATTAGGGAATCTGTCTTTACATTCATTATTACTTTTTTCATTGACATAGTGATAAAAGGTCATGAAGCAATCAGACTAAATTGTCAGAAAATAATTGCCCTTGTCCCCAATATGAAACTAGATACTCTTCATTTTTTCTCTTTCCAAAAGAATTTCCCATATAAGTACATTGAACCTACCACTACTTTGAAAGTTTCCTCGTTTTCTCATTTACCTCCTTATCTTTAGCCCTGCTGACAAATTCTTAGCACAACTTAGTGCTCTTGTTTATTCTCCATCTTTTGAAGCACATTTATTCACATACCTAAAACCATACAGTACTATTTTCTTCTGTTTTTTTTTTCTTTTTTCTCTCCTCCTCAGATTGCCTGGTCAATTTTTTCAAGATCAGGTTAATGGTCTGCAGTATATAATTGGACTCCAGAAAGACAATAAAAGAGCTATAACACAGGAATAAGTGAATGAAATGATGATACTTGTGGTATTTTGAATGTATTGTGCCTCTCATAGCTCTGTGCATTTGAATTCCTAAGCCACTGTTGGAAAAGTTTGGGAAAGTTGTGGAACCTTCCTGGCAGACTTTTTCACTGGGTATAAGTCTTGGGCTGTTATAGCCCAATATGACTTATTGCTCTCAGCTCTTCTTCACTGATGATATGAAGGTGTGACACCAGGTTGTCTGTCACTGTCTGGCTTTCCCTTCCATGATGAAACTTCCCACTGAAACTCTAAGCCAGAAATAAAGGCTTTCCTCCTACAAACTGTTTCTAAATTGATGTTTTATTCAAGCAGCAAGAAAGTAAATGATACAGAAAATTGGTACTGAGAAATGGGGTCATTGCTACAATAAAACTGACCATGTAGTCCTTAATCTTTTGGAACTTGTTTGTGGGAGGATTATGGAAGGATTTAAAACTGAAATAGAGAAATGTTGAAGTCAGCTTTCTAGTTGCTGTGCAGAAAGAACCCAAGCAAAAGCAGCTTGTGGAGGAATGGGACTCGAGGGGCGACTCCATCCTGGCAGGGAAAATGATGGCATGAGCAGAGGGTAGACATCACCTCCGCCACAGCACTGCAAACAGCAGCCAGAAGGTGTGCCAAACACTGGCAAGGGGGAGCTGGCTTATAACCCCCATAAACCTGCCCCCAATACACAGCCGAACTGTCATCAGCTGGGTATTTAGAACACATTCATGTGTTTGTGGGAGGACTCTAGAAGGATCTAGAACTTTGAAATAGGGAAATCTTACAATACTGTAAGAAGAAGTTAACTGACCATTTCAGTAACAGTTTGGCAGACCGGAAAACAAAGGGAAATTCCTCTAACAGAAGCTTGGCTTATGAGGCTCCAAAGGATAAAAGGGACTTTTAGGAAAACTAGGAAAATCTGGTAACAAAATCTGGTTGCATTTTGCCCATGTCCTGAGAATTTGAGCACAGTTGAGTTCAAAAGTCCCAGATGCTAGACTTGGAGCTGTGGGATTTAATGTTTACCCTCCTGGTTACCAGTCTTAACTTTCTTGCACTTTTTAATGTGTGTACAGTTTTAAGACTGGTAAATAAAATGGTCATTAAAAAATTGGACTGAATGTATTTTTCAGGCAGGGATGGTCATGAGTCTACAAGGAGTCAAGGCTGAATGTATTGGCTTGTATGTAAATTATCCCCTCCTAGCCTTTTGTTGGAATAATTAATCAACAGTTGGTGGACCTGTTTGAGAAGATTGTGGAGCCTTTCTAGAGGAAGTTTGTCTCTGTGAGTAGTCCTTGGGGTGTTAACAGCCCAGCCAACTTGGCACACTGAGTTTGATTTGCTATTTTTTTTTCTGCTGATAGAATTAATATGTGGTGCCCAGCTCTCTGTTCCTGCCTGCTTTCCCCATTATGATTGAAATTCCCTTCAAAGCTGCAAGCTTGAAGCAAATTTTTAGCTTGGTGCTTTGTACCAGGAAAGAGAAAGTAACTTATACAATACCCAAACAAAAGGAATTCATTAAACATCTCCATGATCTGCTTGCAACTGTGATCAGGAACCGCTCAGGTAATTTCACATATTCCCTTCACTTCTTCTGCTGTCTTTGTCTTCAACATTTATTTTATTTTAATTCTACCAAATATTTTGCTTTATATTTTATAAAACATTATTTGATAAGTTCACTTGGCTAAACCACGTACAAATTGAACTCAAAGACTTACTTTCACACCCACAAGTTTTCTCCTGATGTACATTGTTGCATCTGGTTACCACTACTTCTTCAGTTCAATGATCAGGAATCCTTCCTCAACACATGATCATTTCTAGTCTGGATATTTTTATCCCCTCCATCATAAATACTATTTGTTGTTTTCCACAGCCAGCTACCATGGATTAAAAAAAGAAAACACTTCTTTTCTGTTACTGACTTGTCTCATCTGAAAATATCTTTACCGTGGAACACTGAAAGGATATTATCACTCCGAGGAAGAAAATGGATTCTTTTTACTGCCACAGAGATAATTTACAAGGCAACATATGAGCCTTTTGGTAAAACATATGTGTCACCATAAAGGAAGGAAGACATTTTACATAGTGGCTACTCCTGTTGTGGAAGATATCTGTGAAGCAATGAATAGTATGGTGTGTTCTATTTTCTGGGCACAGTGTTAAGCACTTCCCTTAATTAGGAAACTTTATCCTCACATTTTGACTATAACATATATACTTACTATAATAAATCCTTGTCACCCATTTCCTAATAACTGTTTAGCAACCATATTGGAGTGTAGGTAGGGAGAAGAAAGAAAAGTTGTAATTTTAACTGTTTGTCCATTTCTGAGGTGTAACCCTTCCCACCATGACCTATCAAAGCTAACAATGTGAAGCCATTCAAAACAGTTTAAGAGGTGAGCAAGGTTGGCTTTGTTCAGTGGCAACTGTGTGCCTGTCAGTTCAATGATACACTTAATTTACCCACTTCTCTTGATTTTACTGTCTAGAGATCAAATATTGGTTAGTACAGACTAACATAAATTCTTAATTTACAAGTTACTTAAAATTCTTAATTTTAACAACATTGTGAAATGAAGGTGACAAAATAATTGTAGTGGGCTCTCATGGGGGAATCTTTATTTAAAATAGTTTATTTATTCATTGTTTATTTTATTTTATTTTATTTATTTATTTTTTAAATATATATTTATGTCCATAATGAGTTACATTATTTAGTGGGCAAACAATGTGTTTTATCCCGAATTCCCCAATTCCCCCCCTCCCCATCCCTGATCATTTTTAAGCGGGGGGAGGAGAGAGAGAGAGAGAGAGAGAGCACACCAGGGCCACCACCTTGTGGGTCTGGTTTATGCGGGTCCTGGGGAATTGAACTCAGGGCTTTAGGCACTGGAGGCAAGTGCTTTAACCACTGAGCCATGTCTCCAGCCTAGGAGAATCTTTTTAAAAGTTTAAAAGAAAAGAAAAGAAAAATAATTTTCAAAAGAACATTAGAAACATGAGGACATTCTAGATGGAAATGGGTTTCTAACAACTGATTTAAGCTTCTAAAATCAAAGAAAGGATGGGAAATTAAGTACATTTCTTTTTGTTCTACTTTTCTTTCCCTGTACTAAAGTATAATATATTATATTTAATAGTTATAACAATGATTAGAATCAATAAACATATACATATATATTTTTCTAAAATGAACTAGTTATGCTATAATTTTTCAATTATGTTATAAATCTCAACCCAACTAATTCCAAAAGATCTATAGTACTATCACTTAATGACTCCTAGAATAGTGTTACTTATTCTACAAACTATGTATAATTACTATGTGATTGATAATCTTCATTCCTGTTTCAAGGCATTTACTATGATGGAGGTGTTGGCAATGGCTCACAGCATTTCAAATACATCAATAACTTTCCATTTTGCATCAATTATACAAAGTATATTTAAGATTTCTTTAAAACCTCCATTAAATATGTAATCATTTATCTAGTTGTCTTATTAGATGCAATTTCTGACAGAGCTAACAAATTAGAGCACATGTCTAACACTAAGGAATATTGACTAATTATGTTACAAAAATACTAACAGAATATTACTTCAAAAATACCAACTAAAGTTTTCTTATCAATAATAAATATATCAGGTAGCTGATAAAATAAGTTATTGAAAATTAAATGGAATCTAAATTCTGGTGGGGATGGTTTTCCATTCAAAACTTTGAGGTTTCACATATTTATTTTTGTGACAAGATGAAAATAATCTGGAAAAGATGAAATTTTGCAATGATCTTTTTCCATATCTTGTGTTCGTTTTTAGACAAAACTAGTTATTGAAACAACATCCCACACACTCATCTGAAAAGCTGAATTTGTTTTTCATATTCTGGCGTATTTCTGCACTTTGATATTTGGATATTTTCCAAGGCATTCTTGCTTTGCAGCTTATGCCTTAAACATTTGTTCTCGTCTAGTACTCAAAACCTACTTATACAACCACCCTTCATTTTGTCAGATATGATTAAAGATGTTTTCTGGTGATTTTCTTCTATTTTTCTTTTGACTATTTTTGTTTAGTTTGTTGACAATTCCATGTATATTTTTTAAATAATACCCCATATTTTTCAGTGCTCTCGATTTCTGAGAATATGATTTTTCCCTCTCATTGGTTAACTTTTATGATAAGATGGAGGAACCAATGCATATATTATCCATTTAAACCTCTTCTCA
>PVHP010037277.1:0-17468 GCA_004024765.1 Zapus hudsonius
TCTCTCTCTCTCTCTCTCTCTCTCTCTCTCTCTCTCTCTCCTCATTCCAAGAACCCTTCCTCCTTCATCTGTACCTGTCCCTCCCAAACTGACACTACAGTCTTCTGCTACCAAAGAATCAGAGGATGGAAGGTAAGAGATATTGCTTTGTATATAATGATAAAACACTCAATACCATAGTGCATTGCTTAAGAGTTATGCAATATTTATATTGGTAATATTACTAAGTAACTCTAAAAGACATTTCTGTACAACTTCATGATGCCAGGCCCAGCTTAAGAGCTTTACCTAGGCGTCATAGTTATATCCAAGTAAGGCTATGGGGTAGGTGACTTCCTCTGTGATAGACCAAGGATAGAAACGCAGAGTGGTAGGGAAATTTCTCAAGGCCTCATTTTATTAAGTGGATTCACAATGGACTCGGCTGGGTTCCAAAACCAAGTGCTCATACCCACTAATGCCAACAAAAGAGAAAGTCCCACCCTAAATGCAGCTCTCGGTCCTTGTAGTGGAGAAGACACCTTTCATGACAGCAAGAGAAACAGGAAAACACTCAGGAATAAACATTCAGAAACGATGCAGCTTCACAGAGCCACGAGAGACGCTGGGCAAATGAGCACATTCTGGAAGACGTAAGGCCAGTTCTAATCAAATTACTCCATTAATCTGTTATAATGCCAATAGAAATCCCATTAGCTCTTGGGAGAAGATCTTGACGAATTAATTAAAATTAATCTGGGTGAAAATTTTTCTTAAGGGTAGCCAAGAAAATATCCAAGTAGGAAGCTCATATCACCATTTATTCTTTCAATAGATACCTATTGTGGTGATTTGAATGTCAAGTGTCTCCCATAGTTTCATGTGTTTGTGATGAAGCCTCCAACTTAGTGGCCCATGGTGGAGCCTTTGGGAAGTGGTACTTTGCTGGAGGAGGTGTGTCTGGGGGGGGGCTTGGGGTTAATTAGTTTTTCTGAGCTAGCTCACTCAGACTACTTCCTGTTACTATGGCAACACGTGATGCCTCAGCTGCCTGTTCTGCCATGCTTTCTCCAGCACGATGAAGCTTCCCCTGGAAACTGTAAGCTTCACACAAGCCCTTTCCTCCCATCAGCTGCTTCTGGTCGGGTGTTTGATCCCAGCAAGAAGAGGATCACTGCTACACTCATGAAACTCCACTTCTCTACACTGTGGTGTGGACATAGATGGTGTGCTTCTGGGGTAGAGAAGACCCAGGAAAATAGTGCAAGCTCAAGCACATAGTATTTGGGAGGTGGGTGGTCAGGAAGCAGCCTCTGAGAAGTGTCTATCTTGTGATTTTTCAGGTGCTGCCTTGTTTCTCTTCTCAGCATTCCAGTCTCAGGAAGCCTGTTTACTTGCACATTATATAAATCAGGAACATAAGCCCAGAAACATCAAGTAAGCTTCTCAAGGTCACATAGCCAGAGTGGCAGAGGAACAGCCAGAACTCAAGGCTGTCCAGCTCCAATGTCACCCTTGGTGACTGTTGTGAGGTGATAGGAAGTTGACACTCCTGAGATCAATGTGGAGAGAAGGGCATAATCAAGCAAAGGTTTGGGTATCATTACTTGACAGAGGATTAATTTGAAATTGACTCGGCATTTCAAAGTAAGAGAGAAAAAACCCACAAGAGTAAAAGAAGAAATAAAAGAGAATAAAAGGATAAAATAAACGATAAAATCATTTGGGTTGAGAAAGGCCCTTCTCCTCTTACTCGGAGGGTCTGTGATGATAAACAACAAATAAAAGAAAATAAATCTAACCACAGTGGAAGTTAAAGCTTCCTTTATTATAAGACATGTGTATGGAGTTCTCTATGTTGGGCCCCAGCCTGACTGAGCAACCTTAAGCTAAGTTTTAGAATACTCTTTGTTACTGCTTCCTGAGTTCCATGGAGCTGGTAAGCTTTGTTCCTGCTTGTTAGGTTTCACTTTACTGGTGATGTAACCAACTACCCTGCTGATTGGCTGTAAAACAATGTGCCGTAGGGAGGAGAACTTTGCTGTACTTTGCTGATTGGCTCCCGCCAAAAAGTTTAAATCCTATTGCTTAAGAGGAATAGGTGGGACAATTTAGCCTTGGGTTATAAAAGGGCTTTGGGTGCTTAAGTAAAGTGAGATTTGCCAGACATTTCTCCCAGTCGTGTGTGTCTGTCCAACCATCGCCTCACCTCTCCCTGATGGAGCCCTTTCTCCTGCTGGTGGATGAGACTTGGGCTAACTGCAGGGGGCCAGGGGGCCACGACCCCCCTCCAACACTCGAGAAGAACAAGAGGAACAGAACTGATAGAATGAATTCATTAGATGGGTTTACACAGTAGGGGCCGGGCAGTTCAACAGTGTCTGTCAACAGGCTGGAGAGTCTGAGAACCCGGTAGCTGCTCAGTCCACAAGGCTGGAGGCCTTGGCAGTCCCAGTCTTGCCTGAAGGCCTGGAAGGTTCCTGGAGAGGCACGTTCAGTCCACGTTGGTAAAGAAGCTGGGTGCCAATCTCCAGGAAAGATGGATAGCAACAGGGTATTTTCTCACAAGCAAGTAGTAAGGGGCAATCAGGCAGATGGGCACTGTGTTTTCTTGGGCTCATATAGACTCCTGGAAGAGCTGCCTTCTTCCCACACTTCCTCCCTCAGTGAATCCTTTCTGGAAATGCCCTCCCAGACCTGCCCAAGAGATTTGTCTCTCATTTGATTCTTGATCTGATCAAGTGGACAATATAAATTCACAGCACGGAAACAATGACAAAATGAGAAATAAAAATTTGAAAAATAGGTAAGAGACAAACCTTGATATGCCCGGACCTATTGTCAGTCAGAAGGAAAAGAGGAACAGAGATGCTGACAGGAAATGGGCAATGCTGGCCAGCACAGAGCACCCTCACCAGCCTATCTTCCCCTTCTGAAGTCTCTGGGAGGGGCAGTCCATCACATGGGCTCCTTGGCTGACTGGGGACCCATCAGACTCTCTTGTAACACCTGAGTCACAGAGCTGCTGGCTGGTAGGGAGTGGAGCTGAGAGGTCGTGTTAGGACAAGACCGAACGCATCTTCATCAAGTCAGACATACTTATGAGGGATGCTCCTGAGTGTGAAATGTCTAATTAGGAACAATGAACACGTTAACCAATTGGAAACTGACTAAAGAGGAATCATAGTTCATTCTCATAATGAAATGTCATTCTAAGATTAAGAACAATGGTAAATATGTAGAGAAAAGCAAAGAATTAACAGTGTGGTATAATATTTTATTTCATTTATGTATTTATTTAAGAGAGAGAGAGAGAGAGAGAGAGAGAGAGAGAGAGAGAGAGAGAGAGAGAGAGAGAGAAAAGAATGGGCACACCAAGGCCTCCAGCCACTGCAAACGAACTCTAGACACCTGAACCATCTTGTTCATCTGGCTTTATATGGGTACTGGGATATTGAACTCAGGTCCTTCTGCTTTACAGGCAAGCACCTTGACTGCTGAGCCATCTCTCCAGACCATAATATTTTATTTTTAAAGAAAACTAAAGCTAGGTGTGGTGGTACATATTTTGATTCCAGCACTCAGGAGACGAAAGACTGCTGTGAGTTCCAGGACAGTCTAGTGAGTTCCAGGACAGTCTGGGGCTATAGAGTGAGTTACAGGTCAAACTTGGCTAGCGTGATACCATACCTCAAAAAAAAATCAAAAGTAAAACTATTTTTTAAAAATCTATTATTTAAATTGCCCGGGCTTAAATCCTGGATCTGACACTATTAGCTATATGGCTTTGGGAAAAATTAGTTAACCTATGTTTGTTTCCTCATCTATAAAATGAGGAATAATTATATCTTCTTCAAATGGGGAAGGATTAAAAGACACACGCTATGAAAATAATGCAAAGAACATATCAAATACTTAATAACTAGTAACTATCACCATAATGTCATCGTCACTGTCATCCCCAAGCACCACTTTGTGCATCTGGCTTTGTGTGGGTACTGGGGACTTGAACCCAGGCTGTCAGGCTTTGCAAGCAAGTGCCTCTAATCACTGGGCCATCTCTCCAGGCCTAGAAACTTACTTTTTGAGTAAAGGTAAGGGCTAATCAATAAGGTAGGAAAATCAAGTAGAGAAGATGGGCTGAGAAACAAAACAGAGATCAGGCCTCCTGTATCCTAAGACAGTGAGCAATGACCGCTGTGACTTCCAGAAGATGGGATGGATATGGCTCCTCAATCCATTGTCATCGTTGCTCTAAGTCCTTACAAAAGCGTTGTCAAACAGCTCCTATAGCCTCATGGGTTTGTGATTAAGCCTCATACTTCATCCACAACTGGTGTCAATTAATCTGTAGTTATGGGGTCTTTGGGAAGTGGAGCCTTGCTGGAGGAAGTGTGTTGCTGGTGGAGGGCCTTGGGGTGACATAGCCCAGCTCCAAGCCCTGTAGATTGACTACTTACGTCCTGCTATGCAGATGAGATGTTTGCTTGCCACACATTCCCCACCATGAGGAAACTTGCCCTCAAAACTGTAAGCAGAAATTAACCCTTTCCTCCCAGCAGCGCCTTCTGGCCAGATGTTTACCCCTGCAACAAGACAATAACGTCTACAAGTGCTCTTCTCTTTTTAATAAAAAGTACTTAAGCTAGTTCTGATGCTAACCAAAAAAGCCTTGAGCAGAACAAGTGCTGCTAAGACGAAAACTGTTCTGTACTTTACTGAGAAGGAATTGCTAACTAAAACAGAGGTACCCGTTTTTACCTTTCCTACTGAAAAAAATATTGAACGATCATTAAATGTATTAGTATTAGTTGGGGGAGTGGAAAAGAGTCCACCTCCACATGGTGATGTTGACCACATTGCATTTAGTCCAACTCTGAAGAAGAACTTGACAGTGAATCCGTCTGTGCCTTGGCATGAGGAATTCCACTTTGAAGAATTTTCCTAAGAAAATCTTGAAACAGTTCATGAAGATATGATCTCAGGCTGGGGAGATGGTTCAGCTGTTAAAGGGACCTGCTGACAAAGTCTATGGCCAGGGTCCAATTCCCCCACCACCCATGGAAAGTCAGACAGTCATTCATTCTTTTATACAGCAGCAAGAGACCCTAGCAAGCACTCAAGTGAGCATGTGCGCACACACATAAATGAAAAATTAAAAAATAAATAGTATTGGCCAGTCAAGCGTGAGAGCCTCTTTGGACACCGCCTTGGCCATGCACATCTGCAACCTCCCCCAGGGGGAGAGCAGAGCCTGGAGAATTTCTGGGGTTCCTTGACTGAATGTTGCTCTGGGTTTATGGAAGGGACCCCATCTCACAGGAAGAAATACACAAGTGCCAAGGGATACCTGACGCTCTCCTCTGGCTTCCTCACAAACTCAGAGGGTGGGCATCTGAACACACACACACACACACACACACACACACACACACACACGCGTACTACCACACATCACACACACCATATACACAATGTCACACGCATACATACACATACTCACCCCCCCATAAAGATGTGATTTCCAGGGTGATGGTGTTGTTTATATTGACATAAAAATCCACAAATCACCTAGGCATTGTAGCAGAAGTGAGACACCAATGCAGACGAGGTGCCCTATGGTCCCTGGTTCCTGTGTTCAGCTTTCATGGAATAACAGACCTTTGAGTGAGGTTGTTCTAACCAGTAGGTTTCCACCCAGTGAATCGGTATCTCTTCTGTGATCACACCACGAACAATTCTGACTTCCCTCTCGCTAGCAGATTCCCTGTCTTACTGCCATTGATGCAGCAAACTGCCATGCTGGAAAGGGGTCTCAAGGAAAAGAATTGAGGCCAAACAGTTCCAATAGCCAACTGCCATGGAGGCACTCGGTACAGCAGCCCAAAGGAACTAAATTAAGTCAACGACCAACTAAGCTTGACAGCACATCCATCCCAGCTGAAATTTTATTTTATTTTTTGGGGGGGATTGAGGGGAGTTCCAGGTAGAGTCTCACTCTAGCCCAGGCTGACCTGGAACTCACATTGATCATCCTACCTCTGCCTCCCAAGTGCTGAGACTAAAGGTGTGCTTCATGAAGTCCAGTGCCCAGCTGAGCTTCTAGAAGAGACGCCAAACCTGCTGGACACTTTGAGGGCAGCTTCATGAGAGAACCAGATGGAGAATCCAGCGAAGCCCTGCTCAGATTCCTGACCCACAGAAGTTGTGAGATGGTAAATGTACGTCATTTTAAGCCATTAAAAATTTGAGATAATTTGTTACTCAGCAAAAACTTGCAAATACAGAAACCATTCTACTCTTTAAAAAGGTAAAGTTGTATCTATTTGGATAAAGTATTAGAAAATATCCATGCTATTCTTATGTGAAAGTGGGCCAAGGAAAAGCGTGCGTGATAAAAATATTTTTATGTATAGATCTAGAATACCACATGGATTATTCATTAGATTATCCCTGAGGGGAAAAGATTTCAGGAAACTCGCTTTGTAGCCCATATGGTTTAACATTTTTATAAGCATTATTGTTTACTTTTTGAATAATAAAAAATAATAAAATAATAAAAGTGGGCAGGTGTCTCAGTGGTTAAAAGCGCTTGCTTGCAAAGCCTGGCGGCTCCAGTTTGATTCCCCAGTACGGGTGAAAAGCCAGATGCACAAAGGAGCGCATGTGTCTGGCTGAAGTTGCAATTGACCCTAGCGTGCCTATTCTCATCCTCTC
The DNA here is from genome assembly GCA_004024765.1 of Zapus hudsonius. Classification (NCBI taxonomy): domain Eukaryota; kingdom Metazoa; phylum Chordata; class Mammalia; order Rodentia; family Dipodidae; genus Zapus; species Zapus hudsonius. The sequence goes on from PVHP010037277.1 coordinate 6,697, forward strand.
TCTTTTCTTGCAAATAAATAAATTAAATATTTAAAAATAAAAACAATAAAAGTGTTTCTACTTAGGGAAAAAAATAAAAGTGATATTCTAACTAATCACAGAATTCAATGAAATATTTCATCCTTCGTGGATGGTGCATAATGGTCAGCCAGCACTTTAATTCCAAGATTTCTCCTACAGAGAACCTACAGAGGCTGGAAGGGTGAAATTGTCACTCTGAAATCCTTTCTTGCATCGAGGGGGTAGCCATGCGGTAGATCTGGGCAATGAGGGATACATGAGCCAGAGTGTGCTGAGGGGACAGATCGCTCTGCCTCCCTCCCCCATTCCTGCACAGCCTCTCACAGCACACTTCGGGTGAGTGAGCTGTCATCACAGAAGGCCCTGGCATGTGCCATGAAGGCACAGGTACAGCGGGCTAAGGGAGCTCAGAGGAGGGGTGTGTGATCACTCCTGGAATCTTGACCTTCCTTGACTTTCTAAAAAGCCAATATTTGAACTTGGCCATGGATCAGGTAGAGAACGGAGTGCAAGAATATCCCAACCCAGGAAACTGGGTGTTACTGATGGGGTTGGGGGTTCCTGTGATATGGTGCCAGGTTCTTTGTGTCTCAAGTAATGAATCAGACAAGACACGAAGTATGGATCTATTAAAAGCGTGAGTAAAAGCATAAAATATGCTCCACAGGAAGCAGCAAGCTTGAAAAAAAGAGGTACTTAAAGAGCTCCAAGTTCTTTCTTGGAATTTCTTTTATGCACTTTAAGTGGAAGGAGGAACCAGTCATCAGTAGCAGGAATGGGATGGATCCTTACCGTGATTGATGGTAAAATAACTCTAGACAATCTGTTCCTGCATGAAATAGATTTTTATTATTTTATTATTATTATTATTATTGAGAACTTTATTATGTGAACACATTGCATATATATTCCCAGTGGGTTATCCCATCATTTTAAGTATATGTAGGTCCTTCCATGCATATACATGAGATGGTAAATAGTTTTTTTTTTCTGATGAGTCACTTCAAGGACAGACTGACCTTCAGTGCCCTTGCCCTCAGCATACTCTAAGCTGACCTTTCTTATCTTCCCTTCTACCAGGAAGTGTCTGAGCACAAATGACCCCGGGAGGGGAGGTGCAGGGTACTCCCCTACTAGGAAAGGGACAGCCAATAGGAGGTGTCCCAGGTCACCTACCTCATTGGATCACCGTATAACTGACTTTGAAGTGGGGTTGAATTCATACTTTCAAATACTACCTTCTTACAATGGAGACAGACAACAACAATACCCAACACAACCCAAAGCAGAAGTCCAGAGACACTTGAAATCTCAACAATAAAGCAGACTTAAAGCTCACACACCATGACTCAGGGAACCTAGCGGAAGAAGGGGTAGAAAGATTGTAAGAGCCAAGGTGGGGGAGAATATCCAGAGTCATCGCGCCCCTCAGCAACAATACAAAAAAAGGAAAAAAAACTGGCTACCTCTTGTATAATTCATAATCTCCTATCCTCCTGAGGAGGGTCTTCAGTGGGTTGGGGACAGGAAGGAAGGAAATAGGGGTAACACCACAAGATTTGCTAATACAATGTATCTAATTATTGACAATAAAGATGTTTTTAAAATACTGCCTTCTTGAATTGGGATGTGTTTAACTGTGTATAACAAAAACAGACTCACAATGGCTTATCAAAAGGTGTTTCATAAAAAACTAAATAAAAAATAAAAATCTGGGTGTGGTGGCGCACGCCTTTAATCTCAGCACTCGGGAGGCAGAGGTAGGAGGATCACCATGAGTTCAAGGCCACCCTGAGACTACATAGTGAATTCCAGGTCAGCCTGGACTAGAGCGAGACCCTACCTCAAAAAACAAAATAAAATAAAATTTAAAAAAAAGGTGTTTCATTAAACCACAAGCAAAGAAGTTGGGAAGTAGCTCTTCTTAGGTTTCACGTGACTTTTCCTAGGAAGACATTTAAAAAAACAAAGCCTATTCCTTCCAAATAGGACACCAACAAACCAAAGCTTCCACCCCAAATCAGCTTGAACCAACGAGTTTATTGAGGTTACCTCTAGGGGGGCTACAGGTGCTGAGGAGATGGCTCAGTAGATCAAGTACTCTCCATGCAAGCATGACCCCCAAGTTTGAATCCCCAGACCCCCCATTAAACCTGTGGTGAGCTTCTGTAATCCCATCATGGAGCTGCGAACAATGAGAGACCCTGCCTCAAATGAGGTGGGAGACAAAAGGACAACACCTGAAAATTGTCCTCTGCCCTCCACACCCATGTTGTGCAAACACTCGCACACAGATGTGCACACGCATGCATCCACACTCATGATATACACATGTAGACACACTCCAAAGATGAGGGTGAAGAGAAGGAGGAAGAAGAAGGAGGAGGAGGAGAAACTGCTAGACCACCAAGATGTCCCCTTCCCAACATGGAAGCTCACCTTGCAGCTGAAGGTTCCCCCCCATTCAGTTAGCCTTCCACCTGCTACGTACACATGGACGGACCATGTGCAACTGGGGAGAAAGACTCATGACCACACTCAGCAGGTGTGCATCTCCTGATGCTCCAGCTCCTTCCTTGAGGGACTAACTCCTCATCACCATAGACCCACCTACCACTGTCCTGGCCTCTTTTCCATGCCTGACGACCAAGGGATTCTACAGGTCACCACACCCCAAGAAAGAGCTCCATTCCAACACGGGGGTTTGTTGGGGAGCCCTACAACCATGTGCCATCAGAGTCCATCTCTCTTTGGTTTTGATGGTCTCTCCCTCGAACCCCAGCATGGCTCCCTTGGCTACTGGACCAGAAGAAGAAAGTTGTGAGCCATCATGCCAGGCCCGGCAGCAGAAGGTGTCCCTGGAGTCTGCTTTTCCTATTTCCAGAGAGAACCCCCCACACCCTTCATTTCATTGGCCAAATGGAGTCACATGACAATCCAGAGCTGGAATGTAAACTGAGAAAGCTGAAGGCTGACCTTCCACCTATGGAGGACAGAGCAAAGGGGACGGCAAGTCACTGTGGTGGGTATCATTACTCTCTGCACCTGCCTGGACCAGAGACAAGCTGGACACGTCCTTTGGCTGGGCTCATCTGGGACCCCCCCCCATGCAAGCTCTTTGTGTCCTATAATCGAATTAATGACCCAGTCAGGCCCCCAGGGGCTCAGACAAGGAGAGATCCTAGACCTCCTTTTCCTTTCCTCTGAGTCTCCACTCTATTCCTTTATTCGGGAGTCCCCAGGCTTTGGTCACTTGTGTCAGTTACCATGCCCCTGATTAGTCAGGGTTCTCCAGACCCCCCAAAAAACCAAAAAAATCCAGCCAAGGGATGGAGAGATGGCTCAGAGGTTAAGGCACTTGCCTCCAGTGCCTAAGGCCCCGGGTTCAATTCCCCAGGACCCACATAAGCCAGACTCACAAGGTGGTGGCCCTGGTGCACTCTCTCTCTCTCTCTCTCTCTCTCTCTCTCTCTCTCTCTCTCTGCTTGAAAAATGATCTCTCTCTCTGTATCTCTCTGCTTGAAAAATGAATGAATAAAATATTTTATAAAAAAATCCAGCCAATAAGGAGAGAGAGAAAGAGAGAGAGAGATTTATTTTAAGAAACGAACTCGCACAACTGTGTGGAGACTACTGAGTCCAAACTCTATAAGGCAGGTGGGCCAGCAGGCTGGGGAACCAGGCCAGAGCTGACATATGAATCATGTGGAAATTTTGCCAGCAGAATCCCATCCTGTTTCCACATGACCTAAGGATCTTTCTGTAGGCTCTACCTCTTCAGGGTCCCATGATCTCTCTCTCTCTCTCTCTCTCTCTCTCTCTCTCTCTCTCTCTCTCTCTCTCTCTCTCTCATCACCACTCATGGATGCAACTGTCTGAAATACCAACCTTGGGAACAAGCCACATTCAAACTCTCACACCTCCTTAGCCGTCTCTGCCTAGAATAGCCCTCCCACTCCTCCAGACTTCCAGACTGGCTGTAAAAGTCACCTCTTGGCTCTGTCTCCACACCAGGCTGAATCACTCCCTATTCTGAGTCTTCATAGAACATTTCTCTGAGTGAGTGAGCCAGGAAAGTACAAAGCCTGGGAGCACAGCTGTGATAGCCAGGCACGGTGGCACACACCTTTAAACCCCAGCACTCGGGGGGGTTAAGGTAGGAGGATCGCCATGAGTTCAAGGCCAGCCTGGGACTTCAGAGTGAGTTCCAGGTCAGCAGGGAGTGTGCCTAAGTGAACCCCCTGCTACTGTCGTGGAAAGTGGGAGAAATCTCAGACCTCTGAGCCTTGGTTTCCTCATCTGGAACCTGGAGGAAATATGGGTACCTACCTCACAGGGCTGTGGGGAGAATTATTTCACTGATGTATGCAAAGAACCCAGCACAGCACACAGAACTTGGTATGTGAGTCAGAAGCGGTGAGCAGTGTGACGGTATCGATACTGGGAAATGGGCAGGTTTGAGCTCCCACACAGCACTGGAGGGGCAGAGGCCAGCTGTACCCACTTGATGCCCAGCCCTGGGATCTTTACAGCATTTCTCTCAATACTCATAGCATGTACTTACCAGAACACCTGCTCACCACATCCTCACCATCCTAACCACAAGACCAGAGCCACCACAGAGCAGGAGGTAGAGAGAAGAAATAACCAGTGGGTTTTCGCTGGAATTTTCCACAAGCTACTTCATTAAATGTTATCACCATACTGTGTCATCCAGTGTTTTAATTGTTGGGTTTTTGGGTTTTCTTTTTTCAATTTCAAGCAGTCAGACTCAGCAGAAATCATTCATTCCAAAGAAATCAAAACCCTTTTTTTTTGTTTTAGTCAAATAATGGTTTCTGTGTCGTCAGAATAAGAAACTCCTGGCTTCCTTTGTAAGATGGTTCTTATGTATTCAGGCAGAGCAAAGGGAGGGGGACTTGGGGGTATCAGTCCCCCAAAGCCCTCTTGCAAAGTAGAAGTGCTCAATTCTAGTCTCACTAATGACAACTCCTTCTAGAAGGATAGTAGCTTCCAAAGGTGTCCAGATCTAGAACAGAACTGGAAATCTTGAGGGCTGGAAAAACATCAGTAACAACACACTTGGGCCAGGAAGACCAGGCTGAGTACTAGGATATACAGGATCCCTTGCCACAAGGACTAATACAGACAGCCCATGGAGGAGGATATCCAACTGATCAGGGATGGGGAGGGGGGGAATTGGGGAATTCGGGATAACAATGCATTGTTTGCCCACTAAATAATGTAACTCATTATGGACAATAAATATATATTTTTAAAAAAATGGAAGTTATCATCCTGGCCACTTGGGTGGCGATCATAAATTACTTCCAGCCATAACTCACCGTCTGGTGCAGGCAGGAGACCTGACCCCTAGGGACTTCATTGTGTTTAAGACTAACTCCACCAGGCCACACATTAATTCCATCTCTGATCAATGTCTCTGCCCCTCATCCACACAGCCATGCTGCTATTCCCCGTGTAGCTGGTCACAGACATGCTGGATACTTCAGGATATCTGTACCCACGGCTTTCCCCGTGTGGATGGGTTGCACCTTCTCCCATTATGCCTGGCTGTGTTCTTAATGTCACATCCACAGAAAAACCTTCCCTAAGTATGTTAAACAAAGTACCACCCAGTCACTTTTAATTACCTCATCCCATTTTAATTCCTCCAAGTAATTACCTTTAGCTGCAATTGACTGACTTTTTCATCTTTACTTAGTACAAGTGACACTTGCCTGTCTTGTCCATTACTGTAACCAGGAGTAGACTGTTCCTCATGTACATAGTAGTGTTTAATGCACATTTATTGGGTAAATACATAAATCTGATATCCTGTCCTTGGGATGTGGGGTAGAATAGCATATCATATAGTCCAAGTTGGCCTCAAACTTGGTATGAAGCCAAGGATGGCATTGAATTCCTGATCCTCCTGCCTCTGCTTCTGAAATTCTAGGATTACAGGCATGGCATATGCCTCTCTACTTCCTTCCCTTCCTTCCTTCTTTCCTTTTTTCCTTCCTTCCTTTTTTCATTCTTGTTTTTTAGGCCTCACCCAAGCTTTGTAGCAGGCATTCCTGGGATGCTGATATTGTGGGCTAGGAAATGGACTCAAAGGCAGGAATGATTCCCTGAGGCTGCTCACGGACTTGTTTGTTGCTCTATAACAAGCCCCGTCACATGGCACCAGCCTAAAACAGACGTGGTTTTTCTGTCACTTCTGGGGTTGGGCTGGTGGGTCATGTGCTCATCCTGCCTTGTGTGTGTGTGTGTGTGTGTGTGTGTGTGTGTGTGTGTGTGTGTGCATCTGCCTGTTAACCTGCTGGGCCAGCTGATCAGCTCTTTCCAGGTGGGCTGCCATCCAGACATCTTCAGAGCATGGTGGTCCTCCTAGACCACCATCCCCAGGGGGACCTCAAGCACCTCGGAACTGACCTCAGAAGCTGCATCTCATTGCCTCACTTTCATTGGCCAAAGCAAGGCAAAAGGCTAACCTAGATCCTTTGAGCAGAGTATAGATAGACTGCACTCACTTCTCCCCTCCCCCTTTCTTCTTCTTTTCCTTTGGAGGATTCATTATCATTTATTAAATTTATATAGAATCATCTTATGTTTTGGACAATATTCAATGTATTTTGATCATAAATCTCCTCCTATTATTTTCTTTTGTTCCGCTCCCACACACCACAAAACCCTTCTTCTTCCCAATTAGTTCTTAATGTCTTTTAGTTGTTGTGTTACTTATTTTTTAAAACTTTTCATTGATAGCTTGCATAATTATGGACCATAAACCATTATAATTCCCTCCCAACCTTCCTTCATCTCTCCTTCCCCCTCTCAGTTAGTCACTATTTTGTTTCGGTGTCATCATCTTTTCCTCTTATTGTGAAGGTCTTGTGTAGGTATTATCAGGCGCTGCAAAGTCATGAATGTCAAGGCCATTTGATGTCTGGAAGCTTGTGTTGTAAGCAGTCCTCCCCTTCCTTCCACTCTTACGAGCTGTCCGCACTTCTTCCGCAATAGACCCTGAGCTTTTTGTTGTTGTTGCTGCTGCTGTTGCTTGTAATCCTCCATGATGACATGATGACAGGCCCAGGATTGTGCAAGTTACAGCAGCCAACGTGAAGCCAAGAATTCAATGTCCAAAAGTCATCTTGCAGAGCCCTCCTCCCCATCTTCCGACTCTCACATTCTTTCTTCCCCTTCTTCGGCAGTATGCTCTGAGCTTTCGTGGGCATACTAAGCGTGTCTCATTTGGTGCTGGGCACTTAATTGTCACTTCTCAATGCTTTGACGAGTCCCCCAGTCGTTACTGTCATCTTCAGAAAGAAGCTTGAAAGTGAGAGCACTAATATATGAACATAAATATAAGTATTTAGAAAGAAATTTGATGAAGACAATATATCCATTTATCCAAATAACAGTAGTAGCTCCCACTAGGGCCTATGACCTTCCCAAATGTTGGCTTTTATTTTATTTTTTTTTAATTTGTTAAAAATATTTTATTTTTTATGTGCAAGGGAAGAGAGAGAGAATGGGTGTTCCAGGGATTCTAACCATTGAGATCGAATTCCAGATGCATATACCACTTTGTGCATCTGGCTTTACGTGGGTATGGGGAAATAGAACCTGGGTCCTTAGGCTTTGTAAGCAAACGCATTAACTACTGAGCCACCTCTCCAACCATCTCTTCCATCCCATTGGCTTTTAAGCAGGTTTTTAGTACCTGGTATTAATTCTTTCCTGTGCAGTGGACCTCAAGTCTAATGAGATAGTAGTTGGTTACCCCATAACAGTCATACCACTATTACGCAGGTGGGCACATCTTGTCCAGCTGTCCAGTTGTAAAGCTTGCAGGGTCCACTGCTGGATCAGACTATTGACTTTTCTCCCTCAGCAGGCTACACAGCCCTTTCCAGCACTGGGACAGCTAGCCAGCATGGAGGAGGCTTCCAGCTCAGTTCCAGCTTGATTTTATAGCATCTTGGAAAGGATACATGTGGTGTCTTCAGCAACAAGGTCTCACTTAGACTTACTTCTTGCTAGGAAGAGTTGTCTCACTACACAGAAAACTGAGCTGAAATGTCATGGGCAACTTGGAATATCCATCCATCCCAGACAGTAAGTTCTAGAATCAGCCTGCCTAAGCCTGTGACTAAGTAGGGTGCTGAAAGACCATGAACACCCAGCAGATCACATGACTCCAGAAACTGTAAGGTATCTTCCTCACAATGCCTGCTCACAGGGGACCTAGGTGACACGGAACAGCCTCTCTGGAACACCATCAAATGGCACCTGTTGTAGTCTGCTTTCTCTTTCTGGTTGCTGTGACAAAGGACCCAACAAAAAGAAGCTTTTGGAGGAAAGGGTTTATTTTGGCTTAGCTACTCAAGGGGAAGCTCCATCACAGCAGGGAAAATGATGGCATGAGCAGAGGATGGACATCACCTCCATCACAGCACTGCAAACAGCGGCAGGAAGGTGTGCCAAACACTGGCAAAGGGAAGCTGGCTATAACCCCCATAAACGTGCCCCCAACAACACACCTCCAACAAGGTTCCAATTCCAAAACTGCCATCAGTTGAGGATCAAACATTCAGAACACATATGTTTGTGGGGGACGCCTGCATCCAAGCCATCACAGCACCGCTTCTATGGCAGACAGGAAAGAGACAACAGATGCTTTCTGATACCATAGTCATTCCTATCAGCACATCAATAACCAGTCATGGGCACATCATGACTTTCTGGGAGGAGCATGAAGTGTGGGAACAGTGATCTCACTCATTATGGAGAGATGTGTCTGCAGATCTCCCAGGACCTCCAGATAGTGATAAGAAGCTTAGATTTGATTCCAACTACAACAGGAAATGGGGGGAGGGTTGAAAGCAGAATAGAGACACATGACCCAACTTGCACTTTTTAGATGCCCTGAGCTGCTTTGTGAGTTACAAGTAAACATAACTCCTGAAGGCCAGCTTTAAAACAGACTGGTTTGACACAGGAGACTTTCTAAACCTACCTCTACCCATAAAGCTGCTGCCATAACCCCCTGCACAGAGCTGGCTAAGGCTGCATCCCTTGCTGCCCAAGCCCCCTTGGAGTGGGCATGACTCCTTAAGATCACAGGAGGGGACACGATTACAGGTGGAGATAATTGCTTCACACTAACCACAGGAACTCAGGGAAGGGGATCTGAGAAGGCAGGATGGCCAAAACACTGTGCCAGGCACTGGGGCAGCCAGCGTTCTGGCATGGAGAGGGTGGTGGTCAGATGGGCTGCCCCTGGGGTGCGTAGGGAGTTTGATAAATGGAGGGATTTTTTATTTTTATTTTTATTTTTTTGCAGAAGCTTGGCAAAGGAAAGCAAAAGCGAGATGATCAAGACCTACCACCTGAAGCCCTGACAGTTCCACAGGAGATTGCCTTTTACATCTGGGTCTCTCCTTCCTCATCTGGAAGGTGGGCATTATTTTCTCTACCCAAAAAGTCCTTTTCCAAAGATCCATCTCCCTCCCTCTCGCTTCTTTCCAAGGACAAAACTACACTGGGGATGTATGGGTATATAGTTTTGTTGAATAACTAGACTGATTTCAACCAACCCCTTTCAACTTCGGGGTCCTTGGCTTCCCAGATTTCAGAGCCAGGGATTTTCAGGCTTTCCCCCCAAAACTAGCCTTTTTCTCCCTCTCAGCCTGATTCCAGCAGTGCCAACATTTGGGTCTTGGACACTCAAGGTGAAGGATGCCACCTGATCTCTGGCTATTGCGCAGGTTAAGATGTCACCGGGTAACAACTGCGACCGCGCCCCCCCCCACACACATACTGAGTCAAGGCACACATTGGTGAAAACTGAGACTCTGGCCAGTGGGCTCCCAGTGTGTGTGTGTGGGGGGGGGGGCAATGGAAAGGGCAGCAAGTCAGCGACCAGAGTGAAAGAGGGGACAGTGTAAAAGGAAGGAAGGGAAGAAAGGAGGGAGAGAAGGAAATGTCAGAAAGAGAGGAGAGGAGGAAAAGGAGGGGGAAAGATGGAGAGGGGAAAGGAAGGGAGGGAAAGATGGGGAGGAGGGAGAAAGGGAGGGAGGGAGGAAGGGAGAGAGAGAGAGAGAGAGAGAGAGAGAGAGAGAGAGAGAGAGAGAGAGAGAGAGAGCGAGCGCTTGGCTTCCCAGCGAGGAGGAGGGAGCTGGGGGCGGAGACGAGGAAGTGGGCGCCCGGCGAGGCGCGCGCCTCCAGCTCCATCCCTGCCCGGAGCGCAGCCTGCGCGGGCGGCCGGGCGGGTGGACGGCGGGACGCGGACACGAAGGGACCCGGTGCTGATCCCCCGCGGGGCACAGCAGCAGCGTCAGGTAAACGTGGCCGCTGCCTCCCGGGGGACCCGGCCTCAGGGTGGGATTGCGGGTGGGGGGGCACGGAGACCAAGCCGGCTCTAGGAAGACGCCTAGGGTGGACCCGACCCCTCGGGTCCCGCCTCTCGCTGGCTGTATCTGACCTTGGGCAAATGCATCTGCCTCAGTTTCCTCCCCTATCACCCTCAGGGGTTATGCCCACCCCAAGGGGGGCGTTTCGAGCATGGCTCAAAGACCCAGCCTGGGCAGTGTGAGCAATAAGGGTGTTGGGGGGGGGTCAGCTTTACGTGTCCTCTGCCCACGTAGGGGTAGGTTTGGAAAGGCCACTTGCTCCTCAACAGCCTGTTTTGTCCCCGGGTCTGGGTGATGACATTTTCTCGCATGTGTGGTGATGTGGGGGGG
>PVHP010037278.1:0-17444 GCA_004024765.1 Zapus hudsonius
GAGAGAGAGAGAGAGAGAGAGAGAGAGAGAGAGAGAGAGAGAGAGAGAATGGCCATTGCACGCCAGGGCTTCCAGCCGCTACACACTAACTCCAGGCGCATGCGCGCCACTGTGCATCAGGCACACGCGGGAGCTGGGGAATCGAACCCGGGGCGTTAGCCGTCTCTCCAGCCCTGGGTCAGAGGATGCGTGTGCGTGTTTTTAGAACCACGCCACAGGTCCTAAGCAGCGGGCTAGGAACCCCCAAGCCCGGGAGGACACCAGCAGCCCTCTGCCGCCCCCCACAAGGGGCGTCCGTGCTGGGAGGGGCGGCGGAGAATGGTTCGGATTTGCTTTCCATCCAAGGAGAGCCACAGAACTGCCTTCGCTCCGATCTAGAATTTTCTCATTTTTTACCATCCACTGATTTTTTTTTTCCTTCCGCTAGCTATGCCTGAAACCCAGGAGTAGAGGGTGAAGACGCTCCAAAGGGAAAAGTCTGCGGTCCCTTTAATAGAAAAACCTCCAGGCCCCGGCTGTCCACACCGACCCCAGTTTTCCCCGAAACCCAACCCGGACTTCCCCCTCTAGACTCAAATACGCCTAACTTTGGATTTTCCCTCTCCCGTCCACCAATCAGGTTCTGTTACTAGGCAGACTTGCGCGGCTGCCGGGGCCAGCCCGGCGCATTCGGTCTCTGGGTGGCCGCATGGACCAATCACAGAGGAGGCCATCCGTGTATCCGGGCAGATCGCGGCTGGGAGGACCATTCAGAAAAAGGAAAATAAAGCAACGCACGAGCCCGCTGGCGCGGACCGCGGGGTTGGGCTGGAGCGAAGGTAGCCGCGAGTGGTTTCTTTCTCCCCGGCCTTCGCGGTGGCTGGGGTCGCGGGGCGGCTGTCGGGGGGTCGCGAGGGGCGACAGGGCGTGGGAGGAGCGCTTCGGCCGGGTGCACGTGTCCGGGATCGCAGCCCCGCCCGGGACCGTGGAGGAGGGAAGGGGCGCGGCAGGTGGGCTGGGGGCGCGGACGCGCCACGGGGGCCCGCGCCCCGGCCACACTCAGCAGTGACCACTTAGGTCCCCAAACCTGGAAGGGCCGCCCGGCTTCCGGTCCTTCCCGACCCCCGGGCGGGAATGAATGGTGAGGAGGTGGGGCGGCGGGGCGGGGCCCTGGGTGCGCGGGGGTCGGCCGAGGCGGGGACCGCGGGGAGGAAGGGGCGCCGGCTCACGTCCCGCCCCCGCCCGCCCAGCGCCCATGCCGGGATGGCGGAAGATGACCCCGACGCGAAGAGCCCCAAGAGCGGGGCGCGGGCCCCCCAAGGGGCTGCCGAGTTCGGGGAGCCCACCACCCTTCTTCAGAGGCTCCGGGGCACCATTTCGTAAGTAGCCGCCCGCAGCAGGTGCACGGCGTCCCTCCCGGGGCATCGAGGCAGGGCGCCCCGCTGACCTCTCTCCCTCCCTTCCTCCCCGCAGCAAGGCCGTGCGGAACAAAGTAGAGGGCATTCTGGTGAGTGAGCTCGCAGGAAAGTGGGAGGGGTCGGGATGGGGGGACCCCCTTCCTGCGCGGATCCCCTCCCCAGCCGCTTCTGAGGCCCCTCGGCACCGGCGACCTCTAGGTCGGCGCGGGGCTGCGCACTGAGCTCTTCTTGGCCCTATTTCTCCTGCTTCTGCTCCTTTCCCCTCAGCAAGAAGTTCAGAAATTCTCGGACAACGACAAGCTGTACCTCTACCTCCAGCTCCCCTCCGGGCCCAGCCCTGGGGAGAAAAGGTACGTGGGATGGATCGAGCCGGGAAAGGTGGACTTGGGGCAGATGCGTGGGGTCCAGCACTGCTGAAGTCTGGGAAGAACCAGGACAACGTTGGGTTCTTAGTAAGGCTTCTGTCTGTCTTGCAGCTCAGAGCCAAGTCCACTCGGCAACGAGGAGTACATGTATGCCTACAGGTGGATCCGGAACCACCTGGAGGAGCACACCGACACCTGTCTGCCGAAGCAGAGTGTTTATGATGCCTATCGGTGCGTGGAGGGGGCTGTGGGCACAGGCTAGACCCCTACTCCTAGAGAGCCCCTGCCTTGTTAGAACCTAACTTATCCCTGGGAACCCTCGGAACCCATCCATAGCCTCCTCTGAAAATCTACCCCTCTGCCCACCCTCCCACTCAGGAAGTACTGTGAGAGTCTCGCCTGCTGTCGCCCACTCAGCACAGCCAACTTTGGCAAGATCATCAGAGAGGTCTTCCCTGATATCAAGGCCCGAAGGCTTGGTGGCCGGGGCCAGTCCAAGTATCCTTGACTGACAGGTTGGGGCTGGAGGACCTGGGGAGGAAAAGGTAGAAAATGGGAATAGCCTAACTTGCCTAAGGGTCTTGGAAGAACCCCAGATTTTAGCAGCTCCTTAACTTGTATCAGATACTGCTACAGTGGTATACGAAGGAAGACCTTGGTATCTATGCCATCCTTACCGGGCCTTGACCTAAAAGGTTCCGAGAGTGTAAGTAATGACCTCCAACTCTACTCTTCCCTCCCAGCTAAAAGGCAAAGATTCTTAGGACATCGCCCTCCCTATGACTGAGGCAGAGGAGGAAGAGTTTGAGTTTCTGGGTTAGGGTGGCTAGAAGCTTTGCCTGTCCCCACTCTGGTCTTAGCTTTACTAAGAAGTAGGGTCAGGGTGGGTAATGTGATTGGGTGTGTGTTTCCCCACTGCAGCCAGAAATGGTCCCAGAAGTAAGCCCAGCACCTCGGGATGAACTGGTAGAGGCAGCCTGTGCCCTGACATGCGACTGGGCAGAGCGGATCCTGAAACGTTCCTTCAGTTCCATCGTTGAGGTTGCCCGCTACCTGCTACAGCAGCATCTCATCTCTGCCAGATCTGCACATGCCCACGTGCTTAAGGCTGTGGGGCTTGCTGGTGGGTGAACCCACTCTTGTCCGAGAAATCCTCAACCACTTCTAGCAGTTCTTTCGTTTTTGAGACAGGGTCTCACTATGTTACCCAGGCTGGACTCAAAATCCTGGGCTAAATGATCCTCTCACCTCAGCCTCCCAAATAGGTGGGACAGTAGGTGACACCACTTCACTTTGGTTTCACTTTCAGCTCTAAAGGCCTTGCTTCACACTAGGGTAGACACACCCTGTATTGCCTTCTATTCCTGGAGACCCTTCTTGAGACACTTCAGACATCTGCTTCCCTCTATCGCTCTAAGGAAGTTAGGCAGTCAAAGTCATTACCTTCTTCCACCCCTCCCCATTCCTCCACTCCTCATCCGCTCACCCTTGCCTTATTACCTTTTCTGGCACCTCTGCAGAAGAGGATGGACATGTCCCTCGGGAACAGTCATGTAAATCTAAGAATGGTGTAGAGAATCTCAAGGGTGAAGCCCAGAAGAAGCCAGAGAGATCAGCCCAGGTAAGGAAGTGCTGCCTAGAGATCAGGGCTCAGTATACCCTGCCCAGGAGGGCCTCCGATAGTCTTCATACCTTATTGTGGTCATCTGTTTGCTTTTTAGGCTCCTAAAGAGCTAGAGAACCGGGCTGGAGCTAGCCCTCCAGCACGTGGAGAACGGAGGAAGAGTGTGATTGAGAGTTCGCCCCCAGCAGTCAGTAGCCCACAGGTTAATGCCCTTGTGGCCCGGCTGCCTCTGCTCCTTCCCCGAGCACCTCGATCTCTTATTCCACCAATCAGAGTCTCTTCACCCATCCTGGCTCCCAGTCTTTCTCCAGGCACCCTGAAAGTGGCTACACTGCCTCTGCCCCCTAAGGCTGGTGGACCCCCGGCAGCTGTGCCCATTATTAATATGATCTTACCACCTGTCCCTACCTTGCCTGGGCCAGGGCGAGCTCCGCCTGGGGGATTCATCCAGTCCCGGGGCACAGAGAACAGGGAAGGAGGCCTAAGTGGTGATCAGCGACCCCATGACAAGGGAGTCAAGAGGACTGCTGAAGTGCCTGTGAGTGAAGTCGGGGGGCAGGACCCACCAGAGGATACAGTAAGTGATGCCAAAAGAAAACGGGGGCGTCCTCGAAAAAAGTCAGGAGGACGTGGGGAAAGAAATTCCACCCCTGAGAAGTCAGCAGCTGCTGTGGTCTCCGCCCAGTCCTCAAGGTCCTCGTGGGAGACCTGGGGAGGAGAAAGCAACTCAGCTGCAGGGTCAGAGAGGCCAAGGCCAGTGGGTGAGGCTGAGCGGGGGCCAGTGCATGCCCAAGGTCAGGAAGATGGTGCTATTTCCAAAGGAGGAAGGGGCCAGAGTACCCGGCAAGCCAAAGAAGCAGAAGATAAAATTCCTCTCGTCGCCTCAAAAGTGAGTGTTATCAAGGGCAGTAGGAGCCAGAAGCAGCTTTTGCAGCTGGAAAAGAGAGAGGGAGGCACTGCCCCACAGAGTAACAAAGACTTGGAGCATGCGCTTCAAAGTTCCTCTTCCCACGAGCCTAAAGACCCCAAGGCAACGCCCCCATGACAGAGGGGTCTGTGGGAAGAGTGGCTGTGTTCATGTGAACCCTACCGACTGCCTGGTAGAGGCCCTTCTCTGCATTCGCTCCTTCCCCAGCTGTTTCCCTGAGGGAGGCCATCCTCAAGATGGCCCAGTTGCCTGGCTTGCACAGTGGCTGCTTCTGACCTTCCCAGCTCAATACCTTGGCTTTAGTGTATCCAGTAAATCTGTAGAGACCTTCCCACCTGGATCCCTGGGCTGTCCTGTAGGAAGTAGGGATAAGGTAAGTATGAATGTAGGCCGGGGAGCTTCTGGTTTGCAGTCATAGAAAATCTAACTCCAGCTCACTTTAAATCCAGAGGATTTATTATGGCCTCGTGGAACTTGAAAGTCCAGTGGTGGTACTGGCTCCGGGCGAGGCTTGATCTGGTTTCTCATTGATTCATATAATGTAAAATCATCCTTAGCCTGGACCACCCCGGAGCTGCCAGCACTCCTAGGATTAAGTTGGCCCATTGATTTCTGACTAGGAAGAAAGGGTATCATGGTGCCAGGACTCCTAGCAAAGGCCCAAAGATTGGCTCTGATTAAGCCAGTGTGGCCAGGAGGATGGTGTGTGCTCATTCTACATCGTGGGGCACGTGTTTAGGGAAAAGGGTGGAATCAGCCTCCTCACAATCACAGGTGCCCCAGATGGAGCCTGGAGTGGGGTGTCAGGGGGTTGCTGGGAGGCATCCAAAGCTGCCAAGTGCATATGCTCTAGCTTGCTAGGCCGCTGCCTTCCTCCCTCAGTCTCCCATCCCCCTTCCTGCAACTGGAGCTTCTCTCCTCCTCTTCTAGTGGGGAAGGACGGAGAGGTCATTCTCCTTTAGGGAGTCTTCATTCTCACATTCTCACATGGCAACTTTTCCCACCTGAGTCAGAGATGGAACTCCTTCATTTTCTGGTCTTTGCATTTTCACTTGCTCCTCAATCCTGTGTCCTGTCCCCCAGTCTAGTGCCACTTTTACCCAGGAGGGTGAACAATGACTTCCTAGTCATTTCATTAAAAGCATTCTGTATCCACGAGGTGTCAGAGGTCAGGACCTAGCCAGCACCATGAAGCACGGAAGGAAGGAGGTAGCTCTGCATGTCAGGGAGCACAGTGGGAAGGGGGTCCTCGGGAACAGCAGGAAACTAGCTCTTATTTATTCAGGACCTGCTTTGTCCTCTACTACACAGCTAGTTTCTTGTCAGGAAATCTTGGTTCTTCCCAAGAAATAAAGATTTTCTTTCAGGGAGATGCCACTCTTGTCCATTCATTTCCACCACCACAGATTTGTAAAAACAATGCATAGGTGCTGGGGCTGTAGCTCAGTGGTGGAGTGCTTGCCTAGCATGTGCGGGGCTGGGTTTGAGCCGTAGCACTGCAAAAAAAGTAATATTTGATATCTATGAAGAAATATGTAAGATTATGACATATAATAATAAAATGAATACCTATGACCCATCACTCAATCTACACACTAGAAATGCCATTGAATTTGTGTTCCTCCCTGTTCTGCCTCTTATAGGTAACTACTGTCCGTAATTGATCACCTGCTTTCTATATTTTGGCCATGTATGTATATATTCTTTAAGAATGTATTTAGTTTTGCTTGGATTCTACTTTACACAAGTGTTGTGACTTTTTCCTCCACGTTTGCTTTTTTTGCACTTAACCACTGTTTCTAAGATGCGCGATGCCATAGCACTGAGTCATTCACGCTCATGTGCGTCAACCACACTTACCTGACCATTCACCTGTTTGTTGGTAACACTGGGGCTGTTTGCAGATTTTTGTTACTTCACACAATGCTGCTATAAACATTCTTGTATACGAGTGCCTTTGTTTTTAGTAAGATTTCTAAAGAGGTTTCTGAGATGGTCTTTTGGTTTGCATATCCTGAGTGGAGAACTGTTGCCTCTTATTCTATCAACGAGTTTACACAAGACTGAAATGAACTGTTCCTTGAATGTTGGGTAAAAGTATAAAGCACCCAAGCCTTGTGTGTCTTCGTGAGAATAACTTTAAGTATTGCTCAAATTAGTTAATAACTATTTGATATTTAATAAATATTGGGCTTTCTTCAATTTAGGTAAAGTGTTTCCTATAGTTTTGTGCTTTACGTCGTTTTTTTCAAATGTGAAACTCTAGTTTCCTTTTTGCTTCTGCTGAGTCATACCCTCCTTTTCTACTGTTGTGCCTTTTTTTCTCTTGATCAATTATATCAGAAAAAAATTTTAATTATGTATTTGCACAGTTGTGCTGGACACCTGTACCACTTTTGTGTCTAACTCATGTTAGTGGCTTGGGAACTGAGCCTGAGCAGTCAGACTTTGCAAGCCAGTATCTTTGGCTGAGCCATCTTCTCAGCCCCTAAAAATGTTATCTGTGTATTGTCAGGCACACTTTGGGCTTTGTAAGGTTTAAACCTAGGGCCTTGGGCCTGCCTTGCAAGCATTTTACCACTAGGCTACATGCCCAGGCCTTGGGCTATGTTTTGAAGCACTCTAGCCCGGCACATGGGAGGCCCTGGGTTCCAGGGGGAAGAAACTTCGGTTTAATTCAGCAGTCCCAGGCTTTTAACAAAACCCTTTCTTAATGTTTTCTTTTGCAATGCTGATCTGGGCATCTGTCACTGGGGCAAACATGGGTCTCCTACCGCACGGTGCTCGTCTTTTTTGTTGTTTTGAGGCAGGGTCTCAGTCTAGCCCGGGCTGACCTGGAATTCACTCTGTAGTCAAAGGGTGGCCTCGAACTCAAGGCGATCCTCCTACCTTTGCCTCCTGAGTACTGGGATTAAAGGCATGCAACATTATATAGGTTTTAGTTTAATGTGGTTTTTTTCCTCTCTTTAGTGTTTTCCCTTACTTTCTAATGAACTTAGCTATGTGCTAACAATTATATAACTGCTGTAACTTATCCAGAATCTAGTTGTTTTCCTGACTCTTCTCTTAACCGTGCTGCCAGAAGTCCATTAATGTGGTTTTGATATTTTTCCTTTTGTTTTTTTAAGTGCTAGGCACTTGTAAAGCTGGTTTACTTAAGACTCTTGTCAAACATTCTTGTTGAGAAGACAGACAAGTGAATAATGTTCACAGCATAGTGTCAGTTATGTGAGGAGAGCAGATAGAGCTGTGGAAGGAAGCCCAGGGGAACAGCAAGCACACAAGGCTGACGGAGACCAGAGATGACTTCCAGGACAGCTAAGGAGGTTGTGGGGGCAAGTCTAATTCATAAAGCCAGGACAGCACATGCACAAAGATCAAATGGTGATGCTCACTGCGTAAGAACTCTTAACTGCAATAGGAGCTCAGACTGAGTAACGTGGGAAGGCACCATAGAGAGGGCAGACCAGGGAAGCTTTTCAAGCATGGAGGAAAAGCACGAGAGCATTCCCACAAAAGCAAGGTTGGGATATGGCATGGCAAGACACCTAGTAAAGCCAGGAGAGGTGCAGGAGTCATGGCGAACCTGGAAGAAGATAATATTCACTATAACTTGTGATCAAGGAAAATAGATGAAGAACTGAAGTCCAAGGTGGAGAGTGACTGAGGAAGACATCTGACGGCACCCTTTAGCCTACACATACACATGAACACTGTGCACAGCTTTAAAAAAATTTTTTTTTTATTTATTTGCAAGCAGAAAGAGAGACTGCCAGGCACACCAGGGCCTCTAGCCACTGCAAATGCCACTTTGTGCATCTGACTTTACATGGGTACTGGGGAATCAAGGCTGGGTATTCAGGGTTTGTAGGCAAGCGCCTTGACCAATGAGCTATCTTTTCAGCCCTATGCATAGCTTTTCTAGAAATGTATTTAGCCACAAATGTGTTTAAGATATAACTAAACTGGGAATGTAAGCCCAGCACTTGGGAGGTAGAGGCAGGAGGATCAGGAATTCAAGGTCAGACTCAGCTCCATAGTGAGTTGTGCAACAAAAGACATAACTATAGCTATACTATGACTTGTATCCTCTAGTCTTACCAACATTTTAAATAAGTTAACTTCCAGCCAAGCGTGGTGGCAACTTTAATTCCAGCACTTGGGAGGCAGAGGTAGGAGGATTGAGAGTTCAAGGCCAGCTTGAGACTACAGGGTGAATTCCATGTCAGTTGAGCTAGAGAGAGACCCTACCTCAAAGGAAAAAAAAAACAACCTTATTTAATGAAATGTAAATAAATTATACCATTTACTACCTGTTGGTATTCTCTTTCCCTACTCAATGTACTACACATCCATCCATCCTTCCCCACTAGACAAGAGGCTTCACATGCACATAGGACAGCATGGGTTTCAATAAGATAAACTGTCACCTGTCACAATTCTGTTCCCAAGTCAGCTCCTTGAGGTCTTAGAAGATTTTTTTTCTTTTTTGCTAGCAAAAACAATAACTAGCATATTACAAGCAAATTACCTAACATGTACACAAAGACTTAAACTTCATCCCATCAATCAGGAAGCAGCCTTTATAGCCTAGCCTCCTCTTGAAAGACCCAGCCTGTAGCCAGGTGCAATGGCACATGCCTTTAATCCCAGCTCTCAGGAGGCTGAGGTAGGAGGACAACCATCAGTTCAAGGGCAGGCTGGGGCTACAGAGAGTTCCAGGTCAGCCTGGGCTAAAAAAAAAAGAATGAGTTGGGAACATAGCTCAGTGGTTAAAGGCACTTGCTTGCAAAGCCTCCTGGCCCAGGTTCAATTTCCCAGCACCCATGTAAAGCCAGGTGCACAAAGTATGCATGCTGCTGGAGTTCCTTGGCATGTGGCAAGAGGTGCTGGGCATCCATACTCATTCTCTGTCAAATAAATAAATGCAAAAGGGGGCGGGAGATGGCTCACCAGTTAAAGACACAGGTTTGCAGATCATGATGGCCTGAGTTCAATTCCTCAGCACCCACCTAAAGCCAGATGAAAGTGGCATCTGTGAGTCAATGAGAGGCACAGCCAGGAAAATCTGAAGTTCAGGGGCCACCCAGACTGGCACACACATTCAGCAGCAATAAACAAGAGGCATTTTGTCTCAAAAAGAATGTGGCATAATGGTGCATGCCTTCAATCCTAACACTCTGGAGGCAGAGGTAGGATAATCGCCCTTAGTTCAACTACATAGTAAATTCCAGGTCAGCCTGAGGTAGGGTAAAACCCTACCTTAAAAAAACAAACAAAAAAAAAGGGATGGGGGAGGACAACACCCTGAGGTTATCCTCTAACCTCTACACGTGAGTGCCCATACACAGATATACACAGATTTTATATATATTATATATATCATATATTTTTTTCTGAGACATTTTTATTTGAAATTTTAATTTGAAATTTAAAAATAAAGCTATAGGTTTTATAATAGCCTAAATTATTAAGATAGAAAATCTGAAATTATAAGATTTTGAAAAAAAGTAAACCAGTGGCTGAAGAGTAGTTAAGGGCACTTGCATGCAAAGCCTGACAGCCTGGGTTTGATTCCCCATTACCTACTTAAAGCCCATGTGGCCCATGTGTCTGTAGTCTGTTTGAGATGGCAGGAGAACCTGGTGCACCCATTCTCATTCTCTCCTTAGAAATAAAAAAGATCTTTGTTTGTTTGAGGTAGGATCTTACTCTAGCCCAGGCTGACCTGGAACTCACTCCATAGTCTCAGGCTGGCCTCGAACTCCCAGCAATCCTCTGGATTAAAGGGTTTTATGCAGCCTAGGCTGGCCTCAGACTCCCTATGTAGCCAGTGATAATTCTGAGCTCTTGATTTTCCTGCCTCCATCTCCAAGGTGCTAGGATTATAAGTGTGCACCACTCCTCCCAGCTAATGTAGTGCTAGGATCAAACGCAAGGCCTCGTGCACTCTGCCAACTGAATTACACCTGCAACCCTGGTTTAAAATATTTTTATTAATTTTAAAAAGTTTATTTGCGCATGTGTATACAGTCTCTTGCTGCTGCAAACAAATGCCCTCCAGATTTATGTGAGTAGCTGAGGAATTTAACCTGGGTGAGCAGGCTCTGCAAGCAATGCCTTTAACCACTGAGCCATCTCTCCAACCCTTATTCATTCATTTAAAAGAGAAACAAGCTGGGCATGATGGCGCACACCATTAATCCCAGCACTTGGGAGGCAGAGCCTGGGACTGCAGAGTGAGTTCCAGGTCAGCAAGGGTTAGAGTGAGACCCTACCTAGGAAAAAATAAAACTATATTTTCCCAAATAAAAAATTAGTGATGAGCTGGGCATGGTGGTGCACATCTTTAATCCCAGCACTTGGGAGGCAGAGGCAGGAGGATCGCCATGAGTTCAAGGCCACCCTGAGACTACATAGTGAATTCCAGGTCAGCCTGGACTAGAGCGAGACCCTACCTCGAAAAACCAAAAAAAGAAAAAAGAAAAAAATTGTCATAGATGGGGGCATGGCTTAGTGGCCAAGCACTTGCCTAGCATGTACAAAGTCCTGGGTTCAATCCCCAGTACCACTTTAAAAAAATAAAAACTATTGTAAAAAAACGGAAGCTTTCTGTGGGTGTTAACAGCTGGCACCGCTAACCCTAGCACTTGGGGAGTTGCCTCAGGAGGCCTGCTGCAGTTTGAAGTCAAGATCAGCTTTGGTTATAGTTTCCTACTATAAAAGACCAGTCTTGTGGCCCTTTGGAGCCCTACTCCTTGAGGAGATGTTTGACATTTTATATCCTAAGCTCGCGGGACAGCTGGTAGGAAGTTGGCCAAGAGCTGTGGGTCCTGACAGGTGAACCGGTTATTACTTACCCCAGACCAGTAGTGACAAATTTAAACTGTGTCTTGAATTCTTGTCCTCTTTCTCTGGTCATCTCTCATCCTTTACTTCTGCCTAGCTTATGTTTGCCCAGTCCTTTGAGCAAATTCATATATATATATATATATATATATATATATATTGGGTTTTCGAGGTAGGGTCTCAATCTAGCCCAGGCTATGTAATCTCAGGGTGGCCTCAAACTCACAGTGATCCTCCTACCTCAGCCTCATAAGGCTAGGATTAAAGGCGTACACCACCACCCCCCACACCTCAACATACAGAACGTCCCCTCCCTTTAAAATATATTTTATTTATTTGCAGAGAGAGAGAGAATGAGAATGAGTGAGCTAGGGCTTTTAACCACTGCAAAGGAACTCCAGATGCATGCACCACCTTGGTTATCTGGCTTTACCTGGGAACTGGGGAATTGAACCTGGGTAATTAGGCTTTGCAGACAAGCACCTTAACCCTGAGCCATCTCCAGCCCTCCCTCCTTTTTTAATTTCATTTTGCTGGTAGGTATCCAGTGTTTTCCAAGGCCTGCCTTGCAGTACTTCTAAGAAGCCCTCCCTCCATTCACTTCACCATTCAGTGTAGGTCAGCCCTTCTGTATCAGCCGAGCAGAAAACTATCTGCTCTCCTTTGGTATACACGACAGGTGCAGGCATTTCAAGCCATCACTCCTTGCTTGATTCCCAATTCAATACTAAAGCAATGGCACTCTTTTTATCACCTGTGTTATTGTCCAAATAACAGAAATATACTACTGATTTGTACTCTCTTGATCTTCACAAAACCAGTGAGGTGGTAATATTACATTAACTTTGAGCACACAGAAACTGAGGCCTGAGGGCTGGAGAGATGGCTCAGTGGTTAAAAGTGCTTTTTTGTAAAGCCCAACGGCCTGGGTTCGATTCCCCAATACCCACATAAAGCCAGATGCACAAAGTGGCATATGAGTCTGGACTTCATTTGCAGTGGCAGTAGCCCCTAGCACACCCATACACTCTCTCTCTCTCTCTCTCTCTCTCTCTCTCTCTCTCTCTCTCTCTCTCTCTCTCAAATAAATTACTTAAAAAAAAAACAAGAAACTGAGGTTTTTAGCCTGGCTTGAGTGGGAGTGGCATGGTGATCTGAATCAGATGTCCCCCATAAACTCATGTGTCCTGAATGCTTGGTCCCCAACTGACTGCCAATTTGGAGGTGGAGGCTTGCTGGAGGAAGTGTGTGTTGGGGAGCAAGCTTTGGGGTGTGACAGCCAGCTCTCCCTTGCCAGAGCTTGGCTCACTCTCCTGCTGCTATTGTCCACCTGCTGTTGCAGAGGTGATGCCAGCCTCGGTTCATGCCATGCTTTCCCTGAGACTGTAAGCCAAAATAAACCCTTTCCTCCCATCAGCTGCTTTTGGTCGGGTGCTTTGTCCCAGCAACACGAAGGTAACTGAGTATGAACATATTCCCAGCTAGTCAGGAGGCTGAGGCAGGAGGATCGCTTGAGCAGTACCAAACCAGCCTGAGCATAGACCCTGTCTCTACTAAGGAAAGGAAAAGGAATGCAAGAGGAACGGAGGGAGGAAGAGAGGGAGTGGAGGAACAGAAGAAAAAGAAACTGAGGTCCACAGAGGTTACATCACTTATCCCAAACCAGCTTGTAAGAGTATTCAAGACCTGGGCTCAGATAACTAGCTTTCACGTGGAGTGTTTAAGACTCTCTCGGGGGCCTTCGATATTAAGTAATGCCCTAGGAAAACATTAGGGTGGAGGATCCCAGGAAGCAGAGAGTCCTCAACAATGCTACCGAACAAACACACAAAATCGACACCAGAGGCCAGTCCGCAG
Organism: Zapus hudsonius; assembly: GCA_004024765.1. Taxonomy (NCBI): domain Eukaryota; kingdom Metazoa; phylum Chordata; class Mammalia; order Rodentia; family Dipodidae; genus Zapus; species Zapus hudsonius. The sequence goes on from PVHP010037278.1 coordinate 13,021, forward strand.
GGCCTGCTTTTTATTTTAGCCTAGCATCATTTTGTTTGGTTTGGAAGACGTGATTCCGTCCTCCAGGCCCATGTCATTTCACTCACCTCTGCCAACCTGACTGTCCAGCCCGGGCTTGCTGCAGGAGGCCAAAGGCTGCCCAGGTGCGGGCTGACCTCAGCGGCAGAACCGCGGCGGACTGACGCGGTCGATCCCGGCATCATCCCTAAAGATGAGTAGGAAACAGGTAGCCTCTTCTCTTCCGGTTCCCGGGTATCCGCCCGTCCCACGGGCTGAGTTACTGAGCGCCCTCGGACTACGACTCACCGTCCGCACACGCCCCGCGGGTCAACGCGCTCACCGAAGCTCCAGGTCCGCCCTCAAAACTTGGCCCCGCCCTCCACCCGTAGCCCCGCCCTCCGTCCAGCTCTTCCCCGCCCCCTTTCCTATTTCTGAGCAGGCATGCTTCGGGCAGCTCGCGGGGCTGCCGGGATCCTCATGGCATCGAGGGGGTCGTGACCGCCGGGGAAGACCGCCGAGCAGATCCCGGGGGAAGGGCGTGGGCCCGCCGACACCTGCCGAGGCTGCCCCCGGCGCCGGCGCCGGCTCCGGCCCCGCTCGAGGCGGAAGGCCCATCAGGCGGCGCCGCGGGCAGCCCCGCAGCCGGGCCTGGTGCAGCCGCCGCGGCCGCTGTCAGGGGAGCGAGCGCAGGCGGCCCATGGAGCCCGGCCGCGGCCGCAGGTGCTGAGGCGGCGGCGTCGGCGGGCCGACCCGACCCCTCGCCCCTCCGCAAGACCCCCGGAGGTAAGCCTCCCCTTCCCCGCGGGTCGCCGTCGCCCGGCCAGGGATCCGCTCCCACCCTGTCCTACTCTGCAGCCTCCCCCTCCTGGCTTCCACTCCAGAACTGCTCTGTCTCTCTGTCTCTGTCTCTGCTCCCCCGAGAGCGCCTCCTCCACCCTGTCCCCAGGCCTGGGGTCCCCCCCCCCCGGGCTTCGGCTTCCTCTTCTGGTTAGCTCCTCCCTCTGCCCCGTGGATCCCCTGCACACACACGCTCGCTACGCGCTCATGACCCCCGCCGCCTCGGTCTTGTTTAAAGTCGTGTGTCCTTTCCACATTAGACTCCTGTAATGTCCATCTTTGTCCTTTCCCACGGACTCCGCCTCCATCCCTGACTCTGCCCCACTCCTCCCAAGTCGGTGCAACCTCAGCCTGTCACACTTAGCCATTTCCCTCTGCTACCGACGGCATCCCTCTCCACTCTGACCAGTGCCTTGAGCTCACCGCAACCCACCCAGCAGCTCCTGGCTTGCAAGAATTGCTTCTTGCTTTCTGAAAGGATCTCAGGCCGCTGGCATTCCCAAGCTACCATCTACCTTGACCTTACTCCTCTTTCCTCTGGGGTGCCGCTCTCTGTAGCTTCTCTTTCCCCCTTCTCAGTCCCCCAGCCCTCGAGAGGTTTGTTCCAGGAGAAAGATCCGACTGTCCCCCTTCCCATTCAAGATTTCCAACTGTAGACACCTTCCTCTGGGTTCCAGGACTTGACTGATCTTTCCCTTTTCCCAGTGGTCTCTAAAAGTGTTCCTTATCACCCCTTCCTTTATCGTCACATGACACTTATTTCAGGATCAGCTAAACCTTGAACTAAGAAGAAAATTTGTTGGGAGGAGGGGGCATCTCAGCTGTCTCAGGCTTTTCTGGACAGATGGGTGTTTCTGAAGGATGAAGCAAGTTTTGAAGAAGTCCCTATCAGATTACATTTTGTTGACTACTCACTCAGGAGCAGCCGCTAGGAGAGATGAGCAGGCCTGCATGGAAGCTGGATGAGGTTTTAAGAAATTGTGTTTGGGGTTCTTCTTTTGGGACTTGTGTTAGGTCACAGAATAGGATGTCTTCCCACTTCTGTCCAGATCAAAGAGGAATCAGTTTACTGACCCAGGCTTAATAGAATAGAATCTGTTTGGTTAAATTCTTAAGTGCTCAGGCCTGTGGTGGTTGGGGAGGGGGGCGGGTAACTGGGAAATGAAACATAAGACAATGGAAAAAGTTTGTATATTCCCAACCAGGACCTGGGTTCTGCACGTGACTTCCCCACATGTCATCTAGAATGGTCTTTTGGGGAAAATAGCCTACTTCATAAGCACCAGTTCAATAATAAGCTAATGGCAGGATGTGGGGTAGGGAAGAATTAAACTTGGTTTGCTTGTTTGCAAAGCATTCTGAGTTCTCAAGCAAAAAAGTATTGCTAGTGGTTTGCCATCCTGAGAATTTTCCTTCACCGTGATCTTTTTAGTCTGCATCTAGAGAGTACATCAATCTGGAGCCGAGCTCCTGGCCTGCTTTTTTCTCCCCAGTGCCATAAGTTGCTGACCACCTGTGCTGCTCCTCCAAACCTGGCCCATAAGTCCAGATTCTATGGTTGGAGAATGTGTTTGTGGGAAGCACATTCCTGTGGAGGAAGTTCCTGGAGCAAGCGGGAACTGGGGAAATGAGCTGCTACCTTGTATGCCACATCTCTCCTGACTGATGATATGGAGAGGGCATATGACGTTCCGTGCACCTTTCAGTCTAGGCCTGTTTGCAAGTGGTTATGCCATCCTGCACGCTTCTCCCATTTCCTCTCTCGTAGTTAGGGCAGTCTGCTCGGCCTCCTTTACAGGAGATGCTTCACTCCTTAGAAGCCCCAGAAGTCCTTGTCTCCTCATCTGGGTCTACCGGCATGAAAATAAGCTTGCAGACCATCAAACAACAAACTGAGATTCTTTGATTTGGGAGGATCCTTTCAGTAATTGGAATGGAATGGGAGGGCCTGCTCTAGGCACACTGGGGACTTCAACAGGGAGGAACAACAGTTCAGAGAAGGTGAGCCATGTAGGTTGCTTTCATTGCCATCTGTCAGTTTCATCAGGGGCTCCAAAAGCTGGCTTGGGCTGTCTGGCTGGAATCCACCTATACTAGCTGCATGGCCTTGCACAGAGCTCTCACGCTTACTCAATATTGACTTAACTGCTTGGAGACCACTGCCCTTCTCCTCCACCCCCCTCTGCTCTCTGCTGGAGCTTGAAAATGCCCTTTCCCCTGGTACCATCACCCTTCAGGGCCTTTGGCACACATTTACCTGATTCCTTGTGAAGGGGTTTGAGCCTGTTTGACTGCTCAACCCAGAATGGGGGGGTAGAGAATTCATTCTTCCCCCTTTACCACTAAGTTTAAAGGGGAAAGATGACTTGAGCCCTCCTTCAAGAAAGAATTGTGTTAGAGGCCAGGCGAGGTGACACACACCTTTTATCCCAGTACTCAGAGGCAGAGGTAGGAGCATAGCCATGAGTTCAAGGCCACCCTGAGACTACAGAGTGAATTGAATTCCAGGTCAGCCTGGGCTAGAGTAAGTGAAACCCTACCTCAAAAAAAAAAAGTGTTAGACCTAAAAACATGATAAAGAACTTTTCAGCAGCAAAACAAGCAGACTAGGTGCACATGGTCCCTTTTGAAGAGCAACCTATTTTTCAATAGGTTAAAGGAGCACATGCACTTGGTTTCAAATCCAGTAGTACTGTAGTACTGTGTGATGACACCAACAGCCCCTTCCCCTCAAGGTTAACTTTGGTATTTTATCTCAGTGGGAAGTTCTAGAGCTTATCACCATGGCTTCAGAGAAAATGTTTGAGCCTCTAACTCTCAACCCATTGTTGGAAAAGAGGGTTTAACTTTAAAGGATTCTTTTTTTTTTCAAGGTAGGGTCTCGCTCTATCCAGACTGATCTGGAATTTACTCTGTAGTCTCAGGGTGGCCTTGAACTCACAGGCTGACCTGGAATTCACTGTGTAGTCTCAGGGTAGCCTTGAACTCACGGCAATCCTCCTACCTCTGCCTCCCGAGTGCTGGGATTAAAGGCATGCACCACCACGCCTGGCTCATATCTCTTGATTATGTAATTGTTATTTTTGGTTTTTTGGTTTTCAACTTTAGATAACTTTAAATTTTAAAATTATTTTTGTTATTTTGTTTTCCAACTTTAGATAATGTATTTGAACCTTTTCTATTAACTTGGGGAGCAGGCTGCTAGGTATTAAAGCCAAGACTTGCTAGTGCTAGGCAAATGCTCTACCACTGTGCAATGTCCTCAGCCCTCCAGAACCTTGACCCTCTTTTCCTAGCCGCTCATGTTAAAGCTATATGCATAAAGGAACTTTATCTGTAGTGGTAAGAGGCCCTGACATGCCCGTTCTCTCCTCATTTATTTTATTTTATTTTTTGGCGGTGCTGAGGACCGAACCCAGGGCCTTGCACTTGCTAGGCAAGCGCTCATCCACTGAGCTAAATTCCCAACCCCAACTTTATTTATTTAATATTTTATTTATTCATTTTCAAGCAGAGAGATACAGGGAAGAGAGAGAGAGAGAGAGAGAGACAGACAGAGAGAGAGAGAGAGAGAGAGAGAGAGAGAG
>PVHP010037279.1:0-17449 GCA_004024765.1 Zapus hudsonius
AGGCTTATTATTGCCTGGAGTTGAAATTGTGAAAATGCTACTATGGCAACAAAACCATTGACAGTTTCAGGAAAGTGAAAGGAATCAGAAAACAAAATGAGTCAGCAATATTGTAATGAAGATGGGAGGCAAAAGGCTAGTTGGTATAGGGAACAAAAGCAAGAATGAATGTAATGTAGAATTGAAGAGACAATAAATCATAGAGACAAGGTAGTTGAGTAATTATCTTCCCAATTGATATAAAGGAGACAGTGGAGGTAATTCAGAAGCCAAGGTTAAACTTGCCCACTGATAAGAAGATGTGAAACACAATAAGCAACAGGTTGCAACTTTGAACATTGACTAGAACAGATCATTCGTATTTAATTTTCTTTCTTCCTTTCTTTCTTTCTTTCTTTCTTTCTTTCTTTCTTTCTTTCTTTCTTTCTTTCTTTCTTTCTTTCTTTTTTTTCAAAGTAAGGTCTTGCTCTAGCCCAGGCTGACCTGGAATTCACTATGTAGTCTGAGGGTGACCATGAACTTACTGTGATCTTCCCAAGCTGGGACTAAAGGTGTTCACCACCTCACCTGGCTTAAATATTAATTTTTAGGAGGGGCTGCTATGAAAGCTTGCTCACTGGTGTTACAAAAGTGACACACATTTGTAATTTCAACACACCTATGGCAAAGCAAGGCAGAATCAAGAGAATCCTGAAATTCTCAGGCAAGCCAGTCTAGCCATTGAAGAGGCAAACAAAAAGGCAGACCCTGTCTCAAATGAGCTAGAAGGAGAGGCCCAGCACCCTGAGGTTGAGTGTTCCCTCTTACCTCTGCACACATACTGTGGTGCGTGCGCGCACACACTCACACACACACACACACACACACACTAATTGCATAACCGTCCATATGCAATCATGACATTAATCATACATTCATAATGATTTGTCTAGTATGTCTAATATTGTATATTCAAAAACATTAAAATAAACAAAGCTTCTATAATGTGTGCTTGCTAGATAGATACAGCATAAACCTTGGGAATATCAACCACATGTGGTCTTCTAATCTCAGTGAGGTGAAATCACCCTTTAGCCTAAGTCATGGTGGAATTATTCTAAAGTTGTATACTCATAAATTAATATTTCCAGTTTTGAAGAAATTCAAAAATTTAGTGGTTGCAGATATTTTATCAAAAAATTGGATCAGTGTATTATAATTACTTAATAATTTAAATTTATGTGATCCAGAATACTTAGTTCAAATATATGTTCACCGTAGGCACTAAAAGTTCTTGTCAAAGATTAATGCTCTGATCATTTAAATATCCCCAGTAAATACAGAATATTCAGGGAACCACAAAATGTCTGAAAAATGAAATAGCAGATATGAGGTTGTCTTAACATTTTACCTGCTCCATTTTGATCAGGAAGCAATCAATAAAGTCCCGAGGATTATCAACATCCAGCGTTTCTTGATGTTCTTTTGCTTTTTCCAAAAAGTAATTTTTTAAAAACATGAAATTTTTGTATAATTTATTATGACTCCCTGGAAGATAATCAATCAAAGCAGGAAAGTTGCTACAGACCTATAAAAAAAAAAAACAATAAATAATTTTTGATACATATAATGTAAATTTTTGATACATATAATGTAGACATGGTCAGAAAGTATAGCTATAGATATCATAATATAAGACACCCATCTTGAAGAGTGATTTTTTTTATTGTACAGATATGGTATTATGTTTTCCTTGTAGAAAAGTCTATGGAGGGCCATTCTAAACAGAGAGTTAACGATGATAATCTTTTCTAAACTCTTACACGATCTTTCCATAAGTGGATTATATATCAACTCATTTATTTCTATATTAATTCTTCACTACAATCCTTGGGACACAAGAGAGCATGGATTTATGTGATCCACCTTTTATATGTGGCAACTTTTTTAAAGGACTTGGGGTGTAAGATTTAAAGAACAAACATAATCCTTGCAGCATTCACATCCACCGGCCATCTTCCGACATGGAATAGCTATTTTAGAAGTAGAAGGCTCAAATATTCTTGAGGTACAACTGAGCAGATATATAATCTCTCCAAGTTCACACAATTGTCACTTAGGCAGAGTGAAAGACATGATGAATCAGCAGAAGAAAAATAGTACAACTTCTTATGGGGTTTAGACCCCTTAAACCAATCATTTTGTCATTTTTCTTCCCAGTTATCTTGTCATGTGGGTTAACTGAATATCCAATACCTCCACCCTACTCAGTAATTTCTGTCAGATTCAGTGATCTCAAATAGTGTCTCTCCTTGAAGAAAATCTCATTCTGCATTATATATCTGCCAAGTGTTTTGAAAAGGCCTCTATGGTAATGACTGGAGTAGAGCTTTATGGGTAAGCATCCTCTGAGCATTGACAATAATGATTTACAGAAAGGTGCTTTGAAAATCAGCAGAGAGCTAACAGCTAAAGCCAGTCCCATATTTGAGTCTTCATTTTTCTAGATTTAAAATTAAGAGTTTAGGGGACGGAGCAAGATGGTGGACGAGTAACAGCGTCACCAGGACTCTCTCCGTAAAGGTTTGATTTTCCAGCTGGGATCCAAACCCCAGACCCCAGCCAGACCTGAACCCAAGACCACCCTCTTACCAGCTCCTATAAAGCACAGACAGGGTTCCCCAGTGGCTCTCTGCTCCGCAGAGGAATGGAGAGCCGACCCCTCCCCCACCCCAAGCTCCCAACATTGTCTCCTCCCAGCTAGTTTCTGAGCCTGCGCCGCAGGCTGAGCACCTTTCCCTCACAGGGCCCCTTCCCTCCAGCACCCGATCCTCTGGCGCACTTCTCTCCATGACCCCCCCCCATACATAGGCAGACGCGGTCCTTGGGCAAACCGACCTAGCTTGGTTCCGGGGCCAGACCTCAGGCAGATACCTGGGAACCTCAGCAGAGGCCGGTTCAGACTGGTATCTGCCAGGAGGGCACAGGCGGTCTTAGTGAGTACCAGGGATCACGTGCCACTGCCAGGTAGGAAGACACTGGGCTCTATAGTTAGGGGTGCTGGGGCTGTTTCTACTGCAGCATACCAATTGGGGACAGGGGCCTATGAGGCGGCTCTAAGACTAAACAGTCACATACAGAGAGATCCAGACAGGTAAAGATCTAAGCCTGTCTGGGGACAGAACACCCTAAAAGGAAAGACCTCTGTTTAAGATCAAACGTGGTGATCATTCCACTGGAAGTAAAGTGGGCTGAATAGCACTCCCCAGGGTGCCTGAGTCCCACTCCCCTACCTGGACATGGGCAGAAACCAATGAAAATACCCCACAGAAATTAAAGACGGATCTCCCCAACTCAGGGCCTCTAGTCCCAATATGGAAGAGGAAAGTGACAAGGAAGTGGAGACAACAAAAATACAATCCCAAAGAGAGAATAATATGACTCTTGACCACAACTGCAATGCAAACATGAAGCAGTTAATGACTAATATGGAAACTATGAAAAAAGACATGAATGAGATGAAGCTCACCAACTCAAGCATAGACTCCAGACTGAATTTAATGGAGAGAAATATGAATGAATTCAGAAACACATTAAGTGAATTGAAGGTGAACCAACTATGGGAGGAGCTAGACAATCAATTGATTAAATTTGATGAGGACTTAAGAAAACTTAAAAATGATTTTCAGGAATGCCGAGCAAAAACTGCTTCATTGTGTCCCACGAGTTCTGATAAGATGTGTTATCGTCGTCATTTATTACTAGGAAATTCAGAATTTCCTGTTTTATTTCTTGGATGACCCAATCATTTTTAGGAGCGAATTATTCAGGTGCCAGTACTTTGTGTATTTTCTGGATCCTGTTCCATTGTTAATTTCTACCTTTAATGCACTATGGTCTGATATGTTACAAGGAACTACATCAATCTTCCTGAATTTGTTTAGGGAAGATTTGTGACCTAAGATGTGATCAATTTTAGAAAAAGTCCCATGCGCTGCTGAGAAGAATGTATATTCTGTGACTTTGGGGTAGAACGTTCTGTAAATATTTGTTATCCCCAGCTGGTCAATGGTGTTATTGATCTCCGTTATGTCCCTTCTAATCTTCTGTTTGGTTGATCTGTCTAGAGCTGATAGAGGTGTATTAAAGTCTCCTACTATGGTGGAATTAGAGTCTATTTCTGATTTATTTTTGAGTAGGGTTTTCCTATATGAACTGTGTTGTGCCCAAATTTAGTGCGTTGATGATGGTGATAGCTTCCTGTTGGATCATTCCTTTGATGAGTAAGAAGTGATCATCATTATCCTTTTTTATCAGAACTTGTGGGACACAATGAAGGCAGTCCTAAGGGGGAAGTTCATTGTGCTAAATGCCTTCATATCAAAGACAGAGAGGTCTCAAATCAATCATATAACCATCCACCTAACATCATTGAAAAAGATGGAAAAATCTAACCCGAGGAGCTCAAGATGAAAGGAAATAATTAAAATCAGAGCTCAGATTAATGAATTGGAAATAAAGAAAACAATTTTAAAAATAGATAAATCAAAGAGTTGGTTCTTTGAAAAAGTTAATAAGATCGACAAGCCCCTGGCCAATCTAATCAAATGAAGAAATGAGAAAGCCCAAATCAACAAAATCAGAAAGGACAATGGTGAGATCACAACAGATCCCGAAGACATTGGAAGAATCATCAGGTCATACTTCCAAAACCTCTACTCCACAAAATTAGAGAACCTGGAAAAAATGGATAAGTTTTTGGACACCTACCAACTTCCAAAGCGTAACCCAGAGCAGATGAAAGCACTAAATAAACCTATCACACCCACAGAGATTGAAGATGTAATCAAAAACATTCCCAAAAGGAAAAGCTGAGGACCAGATGGTTTCTCAGCTGAATTTTACCAAGCTTTCATCACAGAGCTGAAACCACTCTTTCTGAAGCTTGTTAGAAGCATAGAAAAAGAGGGAAGGCTTCCAAACACCGTCTATGAAGCTACCATTGCCCTAATCCCTAAACCAGGCAAGGATGCAACAAGAAAAGAGAACTATAGACCCATATCTCTGATGAATTTAGATGCAAAAATCCTGAACAAAGTCCTAGCAAACCGGATACAATGCTACATCAAAAATATTATCCACCCTGACCAAGTTGGCTTTATCTCAGAGATGCAGGGATGGTTCAACATACTCAAGTCGATAAATGTAATATATCACATTAATCGACTCAAACAGAAAAACCACATGATTATCTCAATAGATGTGGAGAAGGCCTTTGACAAGATTCAACACCACTTCATGTTCAAAGCTCAGGAAAGAATAGGCATAGATGGCCTATACCTCAATTTAATAAAGACAATTTACAAAACTCCTAAAGCACAAATCATTCTCAATGGGGAATGACTCAAGGAGTTCCCACTCAATTCAGGAACAAGAGAGGGGTGTCCGCTCTCACCACTGCTCTTTAACATAGTGCTTAAAGTTCTATCCCAAGCGATAAGACAGGAGAAGGGCATAAAAGGGATAAAAATCGGAAAGGAAGAAATTAAACTATTCCTCTTTGCAGATGACATGATCCTTTATAATTCAAACCCAAAGAATAGTATCAGTAACCTCTTGAAGGTGATTAATGCCTTCAGCAAGGTGGCAGGATACAAAATTAACACACAAAAATCAGTAGTCTTTCTATATGTACAAGACAAGGAGGCAGAAAAAGACATCAGAGAGACTGTCCCATTTTCTATAGCCTCAAAGAAAATCAAATACCTTGGAATATCACTAACTAAGGTTGTAAAGGACTTATATAAGGAAAATATTGAAACACTCAAGAAGGAAATAGAGCAGGATGTGAGAAGATGGAAAGATATTGCATGCTCATGGTTAGGGAGAATCAATATAGTAAAAATGGCAACCCTGCCAAAAGCAATTTACAGATTCAATGCTATTACAATAAAAATCCCAACCTCTTTCTTCACAGATATAGAAAAAATAATCTCTAAATTTATTTGGAAGGGCAAAAGACCTCGGATATCTAAACCTATTCTAAGTAAAAAAACCTACTCAGGAGGTATCACCATCCCTGACATCAAAACATACAACAAAGCCATAGTAACTAAAACAGCATGGTACTGACATAAAAACAGACAGACAGATCAATGGAACAGGATTGAAGACCCAGCTTTAATTGGAAATAACTTCAGTTATTTGGTCTTTGACAAGGGGGCCAACAATGTATGCTGGGCCAAAGATAGCATCTTCAACAAATGGTACTGGATGAATTGGATAAACACATTTAAAAAATGAAAATATACCCACTCCTTTCACCATGCAAAAAAATCAACTCCAAATGGATCAGAGACCTTAATATAAATCCGGTAACCCTGAACACCCTGGAAGAAAAAAATAGGAGGAACTCTACATGAAATAGGAGTAGGGAAAAATTTCCTGAGCAAATCTTCAGCAGCCCAGGAAATACAACAAACACTTAACCAATGGGACCTGATCAGGCTCAAAAGCTTCTGTACAGACAGACAAACCATACTCAGAGCCAATAGATGCACTTCAAATTGGGAGATGATTTTTGCCAGCTGCAACTCAGACAGAGGCCTACAGAACCAACAGAGAACTCAAAAAAAATAATAACAAAAACCAGAACCTACAGAGACCTCCAAAAAATTAATAAGAAAAACCCAAAATGCCCCCTCACAAAATGGGGCACTGATCTCAACAGAGAATTCACAGAGGAGGAAACACAAATGGCCTTGAATCATCTAAGAAAGTGCTCAGCATCCTTAAGCATCAGGGAAATGCAAATCACAACCACAATGAGATACCATCTTACCCCTGTCAGAATAGCAATCATAAAGAAAACCAACGACAATCGTTGCTGGCAAGAATGCGGAGAAAAAGGAGCCCTCTGTCACTGCTGGTGGGATTGAAAACTTGTTCAACCATTATGGAAAGCATTGTGGAGACTTTCTAGACAGAATGGACATAGAACTACCAATGGACCCAGCTACCCCTCTACTAGGCATCTACCACCAAGATGTCACATCTCGACACAGAAACATTTGTACAACTATATTTATAGCAGCTCAATTCATAATAGCCAAGTATTGGAATCAACCCAAAAGCCCATCCATGGAGGAATGGACAGAGAAACTGTGGTATATTTACACGATGGAATTTTACTCAGCTGAAAGGAAAAATGATATATTGAAATTTAGGAAAAAATGGTCTGACTTCGAGCAGATCTTACTAAGCGAACACTCAAAAGAACAGAGAATCAAACACCGTATATTCTCCCTCATATGTGGTCCTTAACCAGGATAACCGTTTTCTTTATGCAGACTAGTAGAAAGAAGTGATAGGTTATGAATGAGGTATAAGGGAAGGGGGGAGCGGAATGGCTTAAGCAAGAGGCTAAACCAAATTAGGTTCAAAACATAAAATTCTCACGAGCATACTGTAACCTAAAGAGTAAGTAGTGGGCATCAACTGGTAAGAGGGGCCATGAGTAGTAGGGGAGAATGTCTAAGTCTGTGAACAATTGAGCAGTCTGACAACCCCAGGTCCCAGCCACCGGTTCCTTCCCTCACTGAGCTGTTGACCAAAGTGACCCATGAGGTTCCAAAAACAAGACAGAATTCTGTCAAGGCTCTTGAACGCCCTCCCCAGGCCTGAGGCAAAACAGTGTTGCTGAAGAAACCACAGAATACCATCGATCAGCATCGAGAGACTCTTCGAGGTCTGGAATGGTAACCAGCCCCCAGGTGGCAGTTAGTGCAGTTCTGGAAGGCACTACACAAGCTGCCAGGGGAAGCAGATCAATGACAGCTGGAGTAAACAGGCCACTGGCATGAAACACAGTCTGCGGCCATGGGTAGGCTGACCACACCTCCTACTGGGATAGAACAGCAAACGAAGAAAGGAGCACTTGTGCAATGGAGGAGCCAGGGCCTGGGGGAGACAATCAACAGCTATTAAATTGGCCAAATATTCCACTCAATGAGGGGGAACCCTTGATTGTAACTGGGGATTCGGGGCAATATGCACCGGATCCCATACTCTTGGGCTCCCAAGAAAAGATGCACTATGTGAGCAACTGACAGGGAGGCTACTAAAAATAGAATTTAGGTAATCCAGAATGGTGTATATTTGTTAACCTATACTGATCTCACTCTCCAATGGAGATTGTGTTTGTATTTTTCAGGATGCAGCGAGTGCTGTGGCCCATATAACCCTACCAACCGACCGCAGGCAGAAAGCTGAGATCCTGGCAAGAGATGAACCACCACAGTCATATCGTGGTGGATCCATATGGAACCCTGCAGAGAATGACAGGATGAACAAGGGACCCACAGCCACAGCCATTCAATCAACACAAGATAAGCCAGTGAGACAGAAACCAACGATTCTCGACACAAAAACCCCTAAGCTCACAGCATTAAAGCAGCCTTAATACCCACCCACCAAGACTCAGGGAACTGAGCGGAAGAGGGGGAAAAATTGTGAAAGATTGTGAGAGCTGTGTTGGGGGAGAATATCAGAGGCATGGCACCCCTCAGTAACAACATACTTGGGTCAGGAGAACCTGGCTGAATACTAGACTATCCATGGTCCCTTACCACAAAGACTGATCCAGATGGCCCACGGAGGAGGATATCCAGCTGACTGGGGATGGGGGGGCAATGAGGAATTGGGGTAACAACTCATTGTTGGCCCACTAAACAATGTAACTTATTATGGACAATTTAAAAAAAATGAGGTGAATCAGGCTGGAGAGATGGCTCAGCAGTTAAAATGCTTGCTTGAAGAACTTAATGACCCAAGTTCAATTCCCCAGTACCCATGAAAGCCAGATGCACAAAGTAGTGCATGAATCTGTTGTTCATTCACAGTGGCTGGAGGCCCTAACATGCCCATTCTCTCTGTCTGTCTCTCTTCTATCTCTCTCTGCTTGTAAATAAATAAATAAATAAATAATATTTTTAAATAGAGGAGGAGAATAAGCACACCTTTTAAGATATTTTTTTAAAAATTAAGAGTTTAGACATCTTTCTTAAGTAATAACCCTGATCCCTGATTATCCAAGGACCACTGTTATACCTAACCATTCAATTTTCTGCATGGTCATTAAAGAATTTTGGAGATTTCTAGGAACAAAAGTCTCTAAGAGTTTTCTCAGGGAGAAAGGATTTTGAACTCACCTGTATCCATGGGGAACTCAGAATTTCAACATTTTCATTTAAATTGTTCATCAGGTTAAGAAATTCCTGATCTTTATAATCAAAACGGTTCTGGAAAATGATGGAGCAGATCACATTGCAGGGAGCACAGCCCAGGATAAAGGTGGGGTCACAAGGGGAGCCTGAAGAGTGGGGAACAGTTTTAAAATACCATCAAAACATACATGTAAAACCTTTTATTTGCTAACAAGTGAATGAACTTAAAATATGAACAATATCTTATAAGATCTTGTCTAATAGTCATTAGTCAGTATGTATTAAGTCAGCATACCACATTTATCTGAAACATAAATTGACTCTCACATTCTAGCTATCTAGCTAAATAATAGATTTCAGTACACTCAGTTTGCATCCATCAAAGGAGAGTCACATCTGTTAGTATTTAAAAGAAAGGTGAAGAATAGTAGGAACCTGAGATGTTTTATATATACCAAGTAGTTGAATGATTCATGTGCTTAACCAAGAAAGTACAAATAAAAAGAGAGGTTGTAGGTGAGATTATGAAATAGAAAATTTAAGTGAAAAACAAAACACACACATGTTATTTGAGATAAAACACAAATAAGCATAAAACATCAGATCTCTTTATAATAAATATAAAGATCTCTTTGTCTAAAACCTGATCTGAAAGATACTTCTACAGGAAGGCAAACAAAAACAGAAAGTTGATAATTGAAGTTATGTCTCAGTTCACTGTCTAACCAAAGAAAAGTAATTTTCCTTCCTAGGAAGTAAGTGCCCATCATCTCCAATCAAATTCCAATTTAATTTATTTTACAAACTCAATAATTTTGAAATATGGATAGTGTATTGTGTGAACACCAATATAAAATATTTTAACACTTTTGAACATTTATTCATTATACACAAGAATTTTTTTACAGATAAAGGAATTACATTATTCCAAGCTATTTGTGAAGGTCTCTATCATGCTGTTGCTATAATCAAGTAATTAAATGCAAAGAGGTTTCAAAACATATTGGTAAACCACAAAATCAAGAGTATTCATAGGACAATTGATCAATCAGAAACTGAGTTAGCTGTTTGGTTATGACCTTACTTAACATTACAAAATTCCAAGTTATCAGAAAAGGAAGTGAGGATGGTTTTTTGGGCGTGTGTGTGTGTGTGTGTGTGTGTGTGTGTGTGTGTGTGTGTGTGTCAGCGTGAAACTTGATTTTCAATCTTTCATTTAATTTGAAAGACTGCATTTATTTTTATTTTTAAAATATTTTTCATTTATTTGAGATAGAGAGAGGGAGAAAAAGAACATGGGCATGCCAGGGTCTTATGTCACTGGACCACTTTGTGCATCTGGCTTTACAAGGGTAATGGAGAATCCAACTCAGGCCATCTCCCCAGCTCAAAAAACAGCATTTAAAAACAGGGCTATTAGGAATTTAAGCCCTAATTTTTTAACCCAAAGTGCATTAAACATGGAAGATATGGAAAGCTGAAGATGAAGCCAATAGTAAGAACTAGTTATATAAGTTATTTAAACATAAATGCATATGCACTTAGTTATAGCATATATTTACTCAAGAATATCAACCTAAGAGTAAGCATTAGATGACAAGAAATAATTAGACTGTGTAAACTGTGCTATGTTTACAAAAAAACATGAGTTAATGAGATTTTTCAAGATATAGGCAAGTAATAAAAAAACATAACACAGCAATGTATCTTCCAGAACTGTATACATGGGCCTGGGAAAACCTCAGGCATGTGTTTAGTCCAACCAGACAATCCAACTAAAAGAAAATAGATATCATCAGGTGGTTCCTGCTCTTTAAGAATGTGGTGAAATCATTGTCACCACATTCACATACCAAATATTCTCTAGTAAAATTATCTGAGTAGGTTACCCACACTTACGCTACAGGAAGACATTTCTCCTTAACCCATCAGAAAATAAACTCAAAATCTATATTTATATATTAATTTTCTTATTTGAAAACAAAACAAAGTTGGAAAAGGATTTAAATTAAAGCATGCTTTAGAGCTGGGCAGGTTGGTAACATGCCTTTAACCCCAGAACTTGAGAGGATCACTGAGTTAGAGGCCAGCCTGGGACGACACAGTGAGTTCCAGGTCAGCCTGGGGAGAGTGAAACCCTAACTTGAAAAAAAGTGCTATAGAATCCTCCAGAGACAGCTCAATCACGCCTATACACAGAAAGCATAGATGTGCAAGCTCTCATTCTATTCTGTGCTACAAATCACCCGTCATTCATTTAATGTCACATTCAGAACCCAGAATGAAAGTTCTGCACACTGTGGAAATCCCGACAGAGACATGGTTAGAGAAGACATCCAGGTCAGTGATCCAGAGGCACGCACCTTTGGTCCTGCTCAACTCCTCTACAAGGCAGCGGGCTTCCTCTTGAACTCGGTCTTCAATGCTCCTCTTCCCCATGCCAAAATTCCTTAGAGTCACGAGTGAGAAACGCCTCATCTCTTTCCAGTTCTTTCCATTGCTAAAAACGACTCCTATGAGAACAGAAACTAGTAGGGAGATCCCAGGCAAGGAAGAGGGGGCTGATGGGTGGCTGTCACACCCATCATCAAGCAGAGGAAAACCAAGGAAGCTTTCAGCACTGGTTTCCATCTTTCTCAGCCCCATGATCACAACCTATCATACACAGGGCCATATAGGCACAAGTAAACTTACCAAGGCCTTTGCTAAATTTGTCAGCCACAGGGACACTGCCTCTCCCAGCAAAGTCCTCCCCATGGTCAATCAGAGCTTCCTTCACTGCTTCATATCCATGCAACACCACAGCAGGCTTCATGCCCAAGTACAGAGTGAACACAGGGCCGTAGACTTTTGAAAACTAGAAAACGGAAAGGTGACAACAAAAGCTTAACAAAAGATGTCATTTGTTTTCTGTTTTCTAATTTTGTTGTTCACATACATATTATTATTATACAATTATATTTTTTCTAGCACATGTTTCAAGATGCTTTTTTCTATTTGTGGGGTGTGTGTGTGTGTGTGTGTGTGTGTGTGTGTGTGTGTGTGTGTGTTGGGCAAACCAGGGTCTGCTGTTACTGCAAACGAATGCCAGATGCATCCCTCAGCACTTGGCTTCACATCAGTGCTAGGGAATTGAACCTGAGCCAGCAGGCTTTGCAAGCCTTTAATCACTGAGCCATCACCCCTGCCCTGAATTTTTAAATTTCATTCATAAATATGATAGTAATGGTTATAGCTGCTCTTTTTGGATGGCCTACAATGTGCTGTGCAAAACACCACACAGTTGGTAAACGTTAAAATCAATCATGAAATCAACATATTCAGCATGTACATGTATCCTGTTTTGCAAAGAAAAGACTCAGAAAATCTCAAATTATCTTCCAGAAAAAAAGTTTAACCCCTGCCTATTTAGCACTTGATCCTGGATGAGTTTATCATCTTCTTATTTTCACTTGGAATTAATACCAGTATGACTCCTTCAAGATCACCTACAACACTCTTTTCATAACGAGCCTAGTCTGTATTTTCAAGTGATTTCAAGGTGACTTTATTACCCTGCCTAATCTACCAGTATCACAAACACATAAAAGCTCTCCACAGTGTGACAAGATGTGGATCATCTCTTGGAAAACATAGCTCTTCTATTATGTAATGTTCCTGTCCACAGAAAAAAAAGTTCAGAGTTTAAAAGAATTATTCTAATACCAACAATTGGGCCTTAATCGATTGCTTATTTCTTTCATTCCTTCTGCCATCCCAGATCCATAGCTATTTCCTTGATAGCAAACATAATAAGTTGATTCCTCAAAAAAAGTTCTGTTTTCTTGGATATCCTACCTAAAATACATGGCTAAAGTATGTGAATGAACTTTCTGTGACAAACACTTCCCTTGTCATTTACCTTCATAGCAAGTAGCTATAAAAGAAAAAGAAGAGGAAAAGCATTCACAACTTTTGCCGCTTTATGATGTAACAGCCTGATATTACTGTACTCTAATCAAAATTCACACTCCTTCATTCTATGATTTCTGACAATGGCAAACTGGAATATGCAACTGATACACCAAAGTTGAGGGGAGAGTCCTGCTTTTTTTTTTCATAATAGGGCATGCCCAGTATTACATTTAACAAATTTCAGTTTAGTTCTGTTTACTACCCTTTGAGTACCATCTGGAGAACCAAAAACATACTTACATTTTTCAAGGATTTGCTGACGTCCTTAACATCTACCTGCAGGATGTTTCCAATGATTGGGAGAGGGGTGGGGCCAGGAGGAAGCTTTCCTCTCCCAGAACTCTGTCTCCAGAATGAAAGAAGAAGCAGACAGGAGAGACCAACAACCAAGACCACGACTAGATCCATTGTAAACCTTGCTTTCCGAGACAACTGTGTCCTTGTAGTCCAAAGCTTTTATAATGCCACTGCTAATTACCCTGTGACTTTCTGATACAAAAGTGACCAATCATCTACATGCACTTAATCTTTGTCCCCAGTGAACTTTGTTCCAATATAGATATTAGCATAGAATGAATGCTCTTTACCTTTGCTCTTCATTTCAGGCCCCACCTTGCAGGTGGTGCTGGTTTGGATCCTAGGTGCTGGAAATAAAAAAAATGTTTCAAACATTAAGCCATAATTGAGAAAGCTAAAACAATTTATTTGATGCTATAAAACTGAAAAATTATAAAAACAAAGAAAACTAGAAAATTGTCCAAAATACCATCTCAAGTTAATGATGATTTGGAAATTTATGATTTTGAATAAATTATTTTATATAACATATACATAGATATTATATGACTACATTAAAAACTAGTTTTCCCCTTCAATATAATAACAAAGCTTTTCAAATATTTAATCTAGTCTGCTAATATTATACACATGAACATAAAATATAAAACATAACTCACTTTCAAACATACATATATATCCAATCAGCTGGATATCCTCCTCCATGGGTCATCTGGATCAGTCCTTGTGATGGGTGACCATGGATAGCCTATTATGCAGCCAGGTTCTCCTGGCCCTAGTATGTTGTTACTGAGGGGTGCCATGCCTCTGGATAGTCTCCCCCACCATGGCTCTCACAATCTTTCCCCTCTTCCGCTCAGTTCCCTGAGTCGTGGTGGGTGAGTATTAAGGCTGCTTTAATGTTGTGAGCTTAGGGTCTTTGTGTCAAAAATCGTTGGTTTCTGTCTCACTGGCTTATCCTGTGTTGATTGAATGGCTGTGGCTATGGGTCCCTTATTCATCCTGTCATTCCTTGCGGGGTTCCAGACTGCTCTGCCTCCTTCCTGAGCTGGCAGTTAAAATGGTCAATATCATCTGCATGACAATGGTCTATTGGTTATGAAAGATCAAGATGAAGGGAGCCATGGAGTCTTTCACCAAAGTTCCATAGAGCCACTGAGGCTGCCAATGTTTGGCAGGGTTGAGATCCCTGTAACAAGGCCTGGGAGGCCATTGCATGATGTGATGCTGAATACCTATGTTGTAATGGAGAACCAAGAATCATGGAACATCTGCTTATAAAAGCTGCTGAGAGCATATCTGGCCAAAGAGAGAGGCTATATGTCCTAAAGATGGAGAGCTGGAGGGTTGAAGCTACCCAAGCCTTTTGGAGCCCAGTTCATCATGAGCTCCAGATACAGGACATGAAGCTGAGGGAATTGATGCTTGCTCTATTGGGTTTTGGTCTTGGATATTTCCTTGCTATATGGCCATTCTTCACTTTTTCAATGGGAATGTTTATTCTGTGACATTGTGTGTTGGAAGTATGTAATTTATGTTCTGATTTTATCAGGCTTACGGTTAAGAGACTGCCTTAACTTTTAACTTTTGAAGTGTTGTGACTTTTAAGTTGGACTGAATTCATTTAAATCATAAGATGAGCATTGGACCTATGGAGACCAGGGGCAGAATGTGGTGATGAGAATGTAAAATATCCTTTATAAAATAATGTGTTTGAATACTCCAGTTGGTGGTGCTGTTTAGAAACGTTATGGAACCTTAGGCCATGAAGCATTGCTAGAGAAAGTGGGCCACTAGAGGTCGGCCTTGAGTTTTGTTTTTTTGGTTTTTGTTGTTGTTGTTGTTGTTTTTGGCCTAGTCTCACTTCTTGTTCTATTTCCTGTGACTACAATGTGACCAATTTTGTTCCATTCCAGCCTGCTCTGTCCTCCCTACCATGATTGATGCAGGGAGAAGTGTAAGCTAAAATAAACTTTTTCATTCCTGAAGTAGCTCTGATCATGTATTTGTTCACAACAAGAATGTAACTGATATAAACTTACAATTAAAAACCCTAAAAAATCCACTAACATCTGTTAGAACTGATTAATACATAAACATAATATGACATAATAGTAAAGTCCAGCATAAAAAATTAACATACAAGATCAATACGTTTTAAAAAACATTTCATTATTTATTTGCAAGCGGAGAGAGACACACACAGAGAGGGAGAGACTCCAGACTGAGTTTAATGGAGAGAAATATGAACGAATTCAGAAACACGTTAAGTGAACTGAAGGTCAAACAGCTATGGGAGGATCTAGACAATCAATTAATTAAATTTGACGAGGACTTAAGAAAACTTAAAAATGATTTTCAGGAATCCCTAGCAAAAACAAATATAGACTGGAAATTGGATCTCACCAAAGAATTGGAGTCTATAAACAAAATTACAGCAGAAAACAAAAATGAAATGGAGTTATTAAAAACCTCCCTAGAATCAATCAATCCCAGAGTCAACAATCTGGAGGACAGACTGTGAGACGTTGATGATAAGACAGAAGGAATTAATAGCAATGTCATAGGATTCAACAAATTCACGAAATCAAGTGAGCATAATTTGAGGGATCTATGGGATACCATAAAGAGGTACAATATTAGAATCATGGGGATCCCAGAGGATGAAGAAGCCCAGACTAAGGGCATAGGAAATATTTTCAACAGAATTATTCAAGAAAACTTCCCCTATCTAACAAGAGAAAGCCCACTCAACTTTCAAGGGGCCCAGAGGACTCCAAACATGACATGAAGAGGAATTTTCCAAGACACATTTTAATTAAGATGTCTAACGTAGAAAGCAAAGAGAAAATACTCAAAGCTGCTAGAGAAAAGCAAACGGTAACTTATAAAGGAAAAGCCATCAGACTTACCTCAGACTTCTCATTAGAAGCCATGAAAGCCAGAAGGGCTTGAAATAATGCTTTGCAGGGCCTAAAGAAGTATGGCTTTCAACCTAGACTACCGTACCCAGCAAAGCTATCCCTCATTATAGATGGAGAATTGAAAGTGTTCTATAACGTAAACCAGCTCTACGAATATTTGAAAACAAAGCCAAAATTTCAGAAGATCCTACAAGAGATATCCCACAGAAGAAATAAGAAATCTACCTCAGAAGAGTACCAGAGATCAGGCACCACAATCACAGTTAGTGAGCTAATAACAGCAGCACAGAAAACAACCCCCATTAACCCTTCATCATGGCAGGGCTCAAGGCAAACCTCACAGTTATATCAGTGAATATAAATGGACTTAACTCCCCTATAAAAAGACACAGACTTGCAGGGTGGATCAGAAAAATGGACCCTTCCATCTGCTGCCTTTGGGATACATACTTTACCTCTAAAGACAGCAATCTTCTTAGAGTAAAAGGATGGAAAACAGTTTATCAGGCATGTGGAAGTAAAAAGCAAGTGGGTGTGGCTATATTAATCTCTGACAAAATAGACTATACACCAAAATCAATTAAAAAGGATAATGATGGTCACTTCTTACTCATCAAAGGAATGATCCAATAGGAAGATATCACCATCATCAACATATATGCACCAAATTTGGGTGCAACACAGTTCATAAAAGAAACCCTACTCAAAAATAAAGCAGAAATAGACTCTAATTCCATCATAGTAGGAGACTTTAATACATCTCTATCAGCTCTAGACAGATCAACCAAACAGAAGATCAGCAGGGACATTACAGAGCTCAATAATACCATTGACCAGCTGGGGATAACAGATATTTACAGAATGTTCGTCCTGGCTCCCTGCAGTTCCCCCTTTTTGTTTATGTTGGCAACAGCATCTCATACCCAGAATAACAGCACTATGCCAGGCCACAAGTTTTTATCCAATCTGGTCCCCACCTCATGATGTGTTGACCGATCAAGGATGTATTACATGTGACAATTGTCTACACACCTTCCCATGTGCAATGGACTAGACAGTCCCAGGAGTGCA
>PVHP010037280.1:0-17454 GCA_004024765.1 Zapus hudsonius
GAATTGCTGGCATTATAATGCTATGCTATGATTATGACATGGTGGGTAATCTACGACATGATATAATAATGACACTGGTGAAGGTGACCAACATTCACGTGTTTATGAATCTTGCCCATTAGACAAACTCACCAGCATTATTATTATTTTCTTTTTTAAATTCATTTTCAAGCAGAGAGAGAGAGAGAGAGAGAGAGAGAGAGAGAGAGAGAATGAGAACGCACCAGGGCCACCACCTTGTGGGTCTGGCTTATGTGGGTACTGTGGAATTGAACCCGGGGCCTTAGGCCCTGGAGGCAAGGGCCTTAACCGCTGAGCCAACTCTCCAGCCCTATTATTTTCTTTTTGAGTGAGCAAAAGTAAACTTTATTAAGGAAAATAAAAAAGACTCCCTTGAGAGTGGGGCATTTCCCATAAGAAAGAGAGATGGGTTGCAGGACAGAGGCTTGGGATTGCAAATCAAGGGTCCCAAGTGTCAGGACACACATGCTTCCGATTTCTGCCGGCATCGAAGAAGAGAAAGAAAGGAAAAAGGGAAGAGTTCTGCTCAGGCCGTGAAGGGCTTCTCTAGGTTTAAGACCACCATCCTCATTAAAGGATAGTTATTCCTCCTACTTCTTCACCGTGTCTGTAGGTGAGGCATGGTCGCTTAGCCAGGTGAGTGATTGACAGCCTCCGGGGACCAAAAGACATTGCTGTTCCTCTGGTGGGGAGGAAGTGACTCACCAGCATGACTGTCTTATGTCGACTGGCAAATTTAGGACACCTCAGCGAGGCAGTTGAGGTGGGCCTTCCAGTTAAAAAGAGAATAAACAGTTGATATTACATTGTGCTATTTTATAGTTTCTTGGGCTCAATAATTTCGGATTCAGTTTGTAACAGAGACATTAATGGTGCTATGATTTTAATGTGTTCCCCGAGGCACCAAATTGTCTTGACCATGTATAATTATTCATATTTCAAAGTAGTCTTCTATGGAATGAGGACAACATGGTCACTGGAATGGCTGTGCTAGCTGTATTCTGAAGGGTGATCGTCGTCGGGACTGCAAAGCATGAGATTTTCACTGGACCAGTTTCAAGTAACTCTATTAACTCTGTGTGTGTGTGTGTGTGTGTGTGTGTGTGTGTGTGTGTGTGTGTGTGTGCGCGCACGCGCGCGCGCAGGAAGACCAGACAATAACCTCAGGTGTTGGTCCTCGGGAATGCTGTTTCTTGTCTCAAGACCTATTACTCACCCATTAGGTGAGCCTGGCTGCTTCAGTCCCAGGGAACCTTCTGTCCCTGTCTCCTCAGCACTGGGATTAGAGGCACCACCACGTCATGTGGGTTCTGGGAATCGAATCTGAGTCATCATGCTTGTAAGGCAAGCACATTGCCTATGTTGTTGGGAGTGGACTTTGATGTGTTATAGCCCAGCTTCCCCTGGCCGGAACCTGGCTCACCCTCTTGCTATTGTTTCTACCTGCTACCGCACAGGTGATGTCTAGCCTGTGCTCATGGTATGTTCCCTGCCATCATGAAGCTTTCCCTTGAGACTGTAAGACAACACCACTTGTGGGCAACCTTTGCTATTTTAAGCCAAGTGAGAAATGCATCAGGAGCTACACACAAGCCACAGAGCCAGCCCTGAGGTGATGGGATATGTTCATTGTTTTGTTGTCCTGAATTACAGCTGACTCCCATACGGCTATGTTTTCATTAAGTCATCCACTATATTACTTGGCAAAATCCATTTCTCCCATTTGTGAAGAATCAAACATAAAGCTGTATATTCTTATAAATATAGTTAAATAAATGAACACAAGTGTTTCTATACTCACTGTGGTACTCAATTCAGTGGCAATGGAATAATGGAAATGCTAATATTTTAGGTTCTTCAGACAAAAACTCTCTGCTTTTTTTTTTGCTACTGTTTAGTCAAAGAGGATAAGTAGGTAATAATGGAATTGTTCTCTTAAGTCCTTTCTTTGGATAAAATGATAGCAGCTAGGCAGGCCATAGTGAGGTGGTTTGAATAAAATGTCCTCCCAAAATAGATAGCCTCCTGTTTTTGTGATGAAGGCCCATACTTGATCCCCAGGGGGTGGAGCCTTTGGAAAGTGCCCTTGCTGGAGGGGGTGTGTCACTGGGATTTTATAATCCAGATCCCCCTTGCCAGTGCTGGCTAGCTCACTCCTGCTGCTTCCTCCCAGCTGATGTGACAAGGTGTGATGCCTGCCTGTCTGCTCTTACCATGCTTTGTCCACCATGAAGAAACTTGCCCTCAAAACTGGAAGCTGAAATAAGCCCTTTCCTTCCATAAGCTGCTTCTAGTGGGGTGATTCGTCCCAGCAACGAGAAGGTAAGTGCCACACAAAACCTTGTGAGTTCTTTCACGTCTAGACTTTACAATGCTGTCCCTGAAACAGATGCTCTGTGAAAGAGCCAGCTAAGGGGGTCAGAGGAGAAGTGTCCCAACATGAGGTTCCAAATTGGAGAGGAATGGGACACCCAAACCCCTGATTACAATCACATCTGTCAAGATGGAGGACAATGGAGGAAGGCTCCTTTGTTTGGGTATCAAATGTAACATTGGGTGTTTTGCCTGAGATAAGAAAAAAATCATTACTAATGACCGCCATCCATCATCCTGTCATGCATGTGGTGTCCCGCACGAGGGAAAAACGCAAAACGAAATTTGTTCAGTTGTAACCACGACAAATGACAACAAAATGATCATTGGAGAAAGTTTTATTCACCCCAGAAATAGCCCTAAAGTTTCATTTAGCTGACGAAAGAGAAAACGGAGTAAATAACTGAAGGAAAATTAGCAAGAAATGCTTAAGGAAGGCTTAGGTTAGCTGCTTGGGGACTAGCAAAATAGCAATTAAGTTTCTAGAATGAAGGGATTAAAAGTAACATAAATGAAAAAGTGGAAGGAAATGAACTCAGTTCTAATCTCTAAAAATGGCTTAAATAAAATGCTCATTATAGGGCGGGTTTATGAAGCACGCCAGAGCCGCAAAGATTAGGACCTGGGGATTTAAAAGGCTGGAAAGAGACTTTGTGCCTTGTGAGCCTCTCTTGGGTATCTCTCCAGCTTGGGTGAAGGGAATTTTATCTGGAGCAAGGTTACTTTTGTCATTGGTATTGTCGTCAGTATTAGGTAAAATTTTGTCAACTGATTTATCTCAACAAAACTCCACACACAAAAATATAAGCACACATAGCCCGTATTTATTTTTTCAAAGTCCCTTTTCATCAGAAAATCGCACCAAGTGGTATATTGCTGCATGATTCCTGGAAAGGAGTTCTTGCAAGACAGGACAGGAAACGAAATGCATAACCAAATGTGCCTCTAATCTTGACCGAAGGCATTTCCATAATTGACGTCCCGGAGCCTGCTGTGAGTGATGGGAAGGAGAGCTGAGGGATTTAACCTGAAAAGGCTCTGACATTTAATGATTTATGGCCCTGTTCCTCCGTGAGCTGGGCCCAGTATCTGCTTTGCACAGAACATGACCCGGGCAACAGGGAGCCGAAACCTCATTTAACTGTACAGGAGCCTAAACGGTCCAGTGCCTCAAGGCCCATGAGATCTTAATGGGAAGCCCAGGCTCCCCAGAGCAGCGTGGGAGCCTGAGCAGGCCATCAGGGACATGCTCTGGGACACAGTGGTCATGCTGGGCTCCAAGGCAGAGGCGGGACGTCCTGCCGTCGTTATTTGTCACATGTTCACCATGACTGTCAAGGTGAAGGGTATGGAGAGCCAGTGAGAAGTGAGAACATCGCTGAAGCATCCGTCCCTGGGACGGGGCGGGCCACCCAGCGGTCTTGCTGTCTGCTGGTTATTATGTTCTAGAGCCTTGTCACAGGCACTTTAGGCGCAGAGAAGCAATGTGCAGAGGAATTTAATCTTAGGACAGGGCCTGCCTTCGATAGCTAGGAGATGAATCTGGGGCGACCTTTAGAGGAGACATGGGGTGGTGATGGGGGGGTGAGGAAGGCCAGAGGTATGCACTCACCCTGCACACCAGGCCCTTCCTAACAGAGGCCAGCACACACTGACCAGTGCCCACCACCGGGATTCATGTCCTCAGCACGGTTCCAAAACTGGCTCTAAGCATCCGGGGCTCAAAGGTCTAGTAATGAGCGGACAGAGCTGGCAGACTTGGGGATGGGCGGTGGCAATGGGATGATGGTCTGGGCCATAAGGAGCCGAAGTTAGTCGCTCACGTGGACTCAAGGTGGTCATGAGACAAAGGACCTTCAAGACCAAATTCTGCCTGCTCCGTGTGAGCCCCAGACATGGCGACACGACCCAGGAAAGACAGTTGGCAATTCACTGAGCAGTTGAACATCAGTCAAAAAACTGTCGAAGTTAACTTGGAAGATGGACTAACACTGGTCTCTTAGAGATAACTGTGGTCCACACTTTCCCTCTTATAAATTGGGTTTTATCCCCAAAGGTGCTATGTGAAAATCCTAGCCCCCAGGACCTCAGGATGTGACCTTATCGGCAGAATTGAGCATGGTAAAATGCAGTCCTCCCTGCCCAAGGTCACCATCGCCTAGACCAGAATGACTAGTGTCCTTGAGAAACAGGACTAGACCTAGTCTGGACCTAGAGGAGGAAAATGAGAGGAAGAGAGCCAGGGAGAGGACGGCTGGGGCCTGGTGATGTGCCCTTGAACCTGCAGGAGCTGGGCGGGCCTGCAGCAGGCCTTCTTCAGAGGTCCCAGGAGGGCTGAGTCTGCTCACCTGATCACACCTTGTCCTCCAGCCTCCAAGGCTGTGAGACAACAATGCTGAAGCCACATGGTCTGTGGAACTTTGTTATGACTGCCTTAAGAACTAGGTTACTAAGAGAGGACTTCATATATATATATATATAAACCCCAGTTTGCCCATTCCACACTCCCTGGGATATGGCAAAGCACCTCAGATATTTGTGACCTGGGTTCCCTCTTAGATCTGGGGTTTCCTGGAGAGTCTCATGAGCTGGTTACATGTTCAGGGTGGCGGCTCCCTCTGCCCCATCTATGTGCAAAGCCCATGGGCCCCTCCTGTCTGCTGCAGCCACAGTGAGGTGAATGAATGCAGTGGTGTTAGGCTGGACTTGAACACAACACTGAAGACTTGGGCACCAATGGTCAGGTAGTGAATACAGGGTGGATACACTGACCAAAGGGCTGACTCACATCACGGGCAAGTTAGGACAGTGAACGATGCTATTGGGCTACTCAGAACAATATGCAAGCTAAAACTTAAAATCCTTTCTAGAATTTTCCATATAGTATTTTCAGAATGTGATTGAACTAGGAAAACTGAAACTGGGAAGGTAGAACCTGTGGATGAGGGACTCTTGTGGGTTTATTTATCATTATATATTTCTGTTTATTTAACACTTAAACCCTTAACCAATATAAACTATTGCTAAACTATTTTAACCCAAGCTGGGTGTGGTAGGATCAAATCTTTAACACATCAGTCTTTGGGAGGCATTTTATTGAATATCAT
The DNA here is from genome assembly GCA_004024765.1 of Zapus hudsonius. Taxonomy (NCBI): domain Eukaryota; kingdom Metazoa; phylum Chordata; class Mammalia; order Rodentia; family Dipodidae; genus Zapus; species Zapus hudsonius. The sequence continues at coordinate 5,502 of PVHP010037280.1, forward strand.
GTCCAATACCATGTGAGCAATTCCAGTCACAACTAGTCTGGATGGGTTCATGTATCTCTCTCTCTCTCTCTCTCTCTCTCTCTCTCTCTCTCTCTCTCTCTCTCTCTCTCTCTCTCTCTCTCTGAGCTCTTTCTTAGGATCACAGTGTTTCATTAAACAAATCATCCCACACAAACCGGCTTCTTCACTACCTTCTTTCTGTTTTTCCATGGACTCATATTTTCCCCAAAGCAGTCAGTGATAGGACATTATTCTATATCCTTGAAAATATGATCTCTTGGTTAATTAATTTCTGCACTGTTAAATTAATAGGAGTCTGATTACTTAATATCTATATCTCCATCTTGGAGTAGAATCTTGGAGAAGGTGAGGATAGGACAATATCTACCTTCTAGATGTTATATTTGCTTTCTGTGAAGGTTTGAATCCAAAATGTCTCCCTGTCCTATGACTTTTTTTTTCCCTGGGGAGACACAAACACATCTCTTCACCCCAGATTAGCCGAGACCACAGAGCAGAGTACACCAAAATTAGTTTTGTTATACCAGTGAGTTTAATGGGGGTTACTTACAGAGGAGCTTGAGGGGTAACTTACAGGAACAGTGGGTGACTCAAAGGCAGCTGTATCACTGCCCCCAACACCACCCTCCCCAGCACAGGTGAGGACTCACAGAAGCCGCATCTCTGGAGCTCACAGCACAACCTGCAGACAGCTCCGCTGGTTAGAGAATTTCTCCCCAAACAGTTGTTTAGGGCTGCGTCTTATAACCTTGATCCCAGACTTCTTCACATTCTGAACTTTGTCATGGAGGGAGTGTTTCAGTTGCTACACAGCACTGGCCAAAGTCCACCTCTCAACGGTTACCATTTCTATAACCTTGGAGAATGGTCATGTGACTTTTAAGTTTCAGCTCTCCCAGACTTGACCTCCTGAGTCTCCAGAGCCTCCCACTTGCAGGAAGGAGGGAATATTTCAATTCAGAGGAATTGCTATCTCACACCCCCATAGCCTCAGGGGTTGGTGATTACACCTCATACTTAATCCCCAGCTGGTAGAGTCTTTGGGAGTGGAGCTTTGCTGGAGGAGGTGTGTCACTGGATTAGCACTTGAGATTTATTAGTGTGCAGTCCCACTGGGTGTTCACGAGCCCACTCGCCTTCCTCCCTGCTCACCTGAAGATTGTCATCCAGGTGCATCCAGGTGTCTCTACTGCCATGTTCCCACACCATGATGAAGCTTCCCTTTGAAGCTGTGAACTGAAATAAACTTTTTCTTTCCATAAGCTGTTTCTGGTGGGGTGTTTGGTCCCAGCAGTAAGAAGGTAACTGCTGCACGTTCTCTCTGTAATTCCCTCCTCCTGTGTCTTTCACTCTCTCAGGTGAGACAGGGCTGTAGATTCATCCTTAAGTGTGATTTCCTCTTTGGGATAACTCAATTATTCTGCCTTCTGGTCTTTCATTCTCTATTAATGGGTTCGCTTGAACTTCTGTGCTGTTTCTCTTCAGTTTATTCCTTTGATTTATCAGCACTGTTTTAGTTCCAGCTTCACACTAAATTCTTCTTGCTGATTCTATCTTATGTCCTTTCCCCATAACTTTGTTCCCACCAATAAATGCTGACATTTGTTAACTACCGAGTCTCCCACCACTCAGTGGCATTTACACTGCTCATTAATCAATCAGACTTCTGGATGGGATTAGCTCTTTCTACTCTCTGTCTTTACCATTGGATGGTGCTTCTCAATTCAATTTCAGCCTTAAATTCCTGTAGCTTGATCTGGTGTGCCGTGACGAGCTGTGACATGCTAGGTTCATCGTGTGCTCAGAGGCCCTGGAGAACTAGGCACTTGGTGTTGGCTTGTGTGTCACAGGGGAGGTTTTTCTCTTTACACATCAGAGTAGTGTGTGGGGGGGAACACACACTCTGCCTGTGGTTGGCAGAAGAGGCTGCCCCGTTGCTCCCTCTGGTATTTCAGATGAAGGATGAATGGATGGTCTTTCTTATTTTACTGTATATGTGTGTGGGGGGGTGGTAGGATACTTCTGTCAACCTCCTGCACCAGGTTCTCCTGGCAAGTTATGGGGAAACCACCCCAACCTAAGGCCCTTTCTCATATCACTACTGAAATACTGCTTCAGCTCAGGGGTGTCTGGCGTTCTTGCTAATCAATATGGGAAGTATGGGTGTGGTAGATTGAATAGATGTCCCCCAATGGAATCAAAGGCTTATTAAAGATTGTGTAGTGTCTCCAACCAGAGGAGGTGTCACTTTGACCTGGCCTCCTGGGGTTTGGCCCTGGTCTAAATTGGATGCAAAATTCTAGGGATACATATGCAAAGAGCAGCCAGAGCTCAAGTCTGGCAATCCTGCTGCTTTGTGAGTTACAGTGCATTAGAGTTACTTGCTTGCTTTGGAGTTGCTGGGCCTCTGTCTCTCTGCTTGGATCTGTGAAAGGGGACCAGCCTTTTCCTTCATTTTTTGGAACTTCCCCTGGATCTGTTATTTCAATAAATACTTTCCTCCCCAAAATTGTGCCTGGTTTGGAGATTCATCCCAGTGGTGTGTGGCTGACGACAATGGTCCACACCATACTCCCAGCATGATCAGTGTCTTACTGTTGAACTCCTAAAAACTGCTGCTTTAGAAACTCACAGCTTGACCAATACCAGCATTTCAAACCTCCCCACCTAACACTAGTGATCCATTCTCCCTGTGGCTGTCAGTCATGGATGTGTTGGTCACCCTTTCCCTGGTTTTGTCATCTCAGTCAGGTCTGCCTGTGAGAATTTCACCCTTGAATGTCTTCCATCACAGGGAATTCCCCTGAAAGCTCGAGACCATTCAGGCATGATAAAGAACAGAAGTGACAGGTGGAACCCAAGTGCCAACCTGCTTTCTTCATCAACTTCACCTGCAGGGCCCCTTAATGTCCAGGCCCTGGATTGGTGGTTGAGGTTTGTTGTGTGAGCAGCTTTGGGAAAAGGCTATGCTGGAGTCTGGTTTTATCACCAGCCTGCATTGTAAGCGTGTGCACTTTCTGATACACATACACCTTTGTGCTTCTGTGTCCTCCCCTGGGAAATGGGCCTTGTGACTTAATGGACTCATGCTGGCATGAGTACTTTAAATCTGCTCTTTGAAATAATGGGCTTAGAAATTGCCACTCAAGAATAGTAGAAGGCATTCTACATCCCACAGTATCAAATATTAGGGTTCAATATGGACTAACCCATAGAGTGACAGTGTGCTCCAAGCTGGTGACAGACAGAAGCTTCACTCCCAAGTACAATAGCAAGAGTTTCATAAAGTTCATGACCCCATATCAGGGTCGCATAACGGAATGTGGGGGCGTGGTCATAGAATATTGGCAACAGTAAAATATTTCTGAAGGCACAATAGCAATAGGTTAATTCAGAACGAAATGCATCATGGGTCTGAGGTGTCTCTGGCAGAGCTCACCTGTGCTGCACTGCACTTCTCTGCAGCCTCGGCTCTGAACACACAGCATTCACACTCTGCACCCTGCCTGCTTCCTGAACCCCTCACCTCAGATTCGGAACTATCCTACACTATGAATTGCAGAGGTTTTCCTGTATGTACGGTTTTCTGCTCTTATAGAAACATGGCTGTTTAGTTATTGAAAGTAGACTTTTAGCATTTTCCTACCATTAGGCTTTAGCATGGAAGTATCCATGGAGTGCATTGTGTCAGAATGTTGGATGTAAAAATTGTTCTTTGAATTGCTGACTCGAGTTTCACAAATTAAAAAAAACACAAAATTTGGCTTCATATTAGAGCTGAATCTTGTAGTAATTGCTGAAGTGGCCCTAAACTTCCTTCTTCCATCAACTAGGATGTATTCATGAAGAGGCACTCTCAGTGTGGATGATCATAAAATCAAAATATTCATCATCTCTGAAACACACTGAGGTGCTCTGTGTCCTTCAGAATCTAATGCTCAGGCCCAAATGAATACTTTGCTAAAAAGAAATACCATGTCCATTTCATTACTATGCGAATTTAAATTTAGTCTTTAATAAATGGTCAACTTATATGCATACCAAGAAGTAGGCTTAAGATAAATTTCTTTATGATTTATTAACAGTGAGTGCTTGGTTTGTACACCTATTTGGTACATCTGTATTCCTGGGGCCACATACAAATTTCTTGGAGGCTGCATGTGCTGGTGCATGCCTTTAATCCCAGCACTTGGGAAGCAGAGGTAGGAGGATTGAAGTGTGTCTGAGGCTACCCTGAGACTATGTAGTGAATTCCATGTCAGCCTGGGCCAGAGCGAGACCCTGCCTTGATAAACAGCAACAAAAATTCTTGGGTGAACAGGGCCCACAAGTGAAAACAGTTTAAGAAGTCCTGTTCCAGAGAAGCAAAACAACAAATTGCACATCTAGACTGGAGATAGATCTATGGGAGATTTCTCACTGGAATTCATTGTGGCATCATGTGATTATGTCCTAACCCATGGGCTGCAAGCTGGGGGACCAGCAGACTCCCTTGGTATAAATGTCTCTCAGGGCTTAGAGCTGAGAATTGGGAGTGTGTGTGGGGGGGTGTAAGTCCTCAGCCCTAAAGTCTGGGAGCAACAATGCCTGAGGCAGGAGATGATGAAGATCTCAGATCAGGAAAGGGGGATTCACTCCACTGTGCCTCTCTGCTCTATCCAAGGCCCTGCCTTTGGGGTGTGCCTACCAATGATCCCAATGCTGTCTCTCTGGACACACCTCGGCACACCTGATAGCCGGGCATGGCCACGCACACCTGTACGCCCAGTCCTGTGAGGAGTAGAGTCTGTAGATTGCTGAGGCTTGCTGGTCAGTCAGACTGACTAAAAGACAGTCTCAAGGAAATACGCAGATGAATGATAGAGGTGGACAGCCCGTGTTCTTCCCTGGCCTCCACATGCCCACACATAAGGTACATACACCACACATGCATACCACGCTACACACGCTACACATACAGCAGAAAAAGAAATGGACTTATTTAATTAATGATCATGCAAGTTCCAATTTATCGGACTTGTGAAATGGGACAAAATGACTTTCAGAAGGTGAGTGAGAACACCCCACCCAGAAGGGTTCTCAAAAAAGCCTTCTATTTGAGTTTCAGCAAGTCTAGTCAGCTCTCATATCCAAATACCTTCATGTTTAAAGTGACAGGGTTGTTAAAAACACCAAGGACATAATATCCATTTCAGAAATAATCAACATGGAGTTGTTTTGCATAATCTATGCCTTTTTATGATTTTTTTGGTTGGGTTTTCATAAGAAAACAAAATTAGGTGGTTCCATGCTTTGTTGCCCACCGAGGAAAGATTCTGACAATAATAACTTGACATTGGCCCTTTTATTTTTGACATTCTGGCATGAACGGAGCTTGATGGTCTAGATTTGCCTGTACAATGCCTAGATACGTATGATCATATGTAGACAATACAAGCATTTGCCCACTACATTTGGGAAGCTAGAGGCCGCAGGTGCTTCTTTGGGTTTTTGTGTTTATCGTTGCACATCCAGACGTCATGAATTCTGCTCGAAGAGTTGGCTTTTTGCTTCACTCAGTGGAAACAACTAATTGGATCAAAAGGTGACCTAGAGTTTGTATTTATATGAAGGTTAGTAGAAATAAATCAAACAATTTTTTTCAAACACATCCAGTGAGTAGCATTTTGCAGTATGGTTGTAGACATCTTTCTTCTGAATTTTGTAAAGAACTTCATCTTTTGGGAAAGCTACCTTGCAATCCAAAAGCTTCCATCTCTTTAAAAGTTTTAGCAAAGAGTAAGAGGAGAAGAATGATGCTCAACTTTTGTCTTTGTGTTTGGTGTGTGTGTGTGTGTGTGTGTGTGTGTGTGTGTGTGGAGTATCTGTGGTATATGTATATACATATGTGTGCAGAAGTTCAGGGTCCTTCCACACACCAGAGTAAGCCAAAGGAGAATATCAAGAAGTCTCCCCATCACTCTTTCCCTGGATTTTCCTGAGCCATGCATGGCTGGGCTAGAGGACACCTGCTACGTCCCATGAGTGGGGCTCTTCCATTATCCTGCGGTAACAGCTAGGTTTTCATGTGGACACTAAGAACCCCCAATGGCCGTCCATACAATCTTCCATGGTCCCAATCTCGGCTCCAGGAGTGCTACATGTGACCAGGCATGAGCCAGTTAGCACAAATTCTTTCTAACTCATGACAACTGGCCTGCGGAAGGCACATAATCTGGGGTGAGTTAGTCACAATCTCAGGATTTGAGACTGGGCATCCTGTGCATTTGGGGCGGTGACAAATATCTGAGGAAAATGGTTTAAGGAAGCATGAATGTATCTTGGCTGAGGTTTTCAGAGGTGTCATGTCAGGGTCACTTGGATCTGTTGGTCCTGGATAGTGGAGAGGCAGGACTCTACTGTGGGGACAATGCGGCAAAGCAGAGCTGCTCCCCTCATAATGACCAGAAAGCAAAAATAGACAGAGCCAGCTGCCAGGAGCGACATAGGCCCTGGAGACCTTATACCCTCCTATCAGGCCCTGGTTTGGAATGTTTCTTCCATTTCCAAATAATGCTACCAAATTATGAATCCATGGGCGGGTGAACCCCTCGCTAGGTCAGTGCTCTCTTCTTCACAACCAAGGGACAATGCCTTCAACCCATGAACATGTTTTTGAGGGACACTTCACATATAACCCATAAAAGAGAGATCTGTCTTTTGGTCTGTGTACTTGAACTTGGGTAGGTGAGAGATACTCCAGAAGCCTCCTTGTCTCCACCATCCAAGAAAGGTTCCTGGAGAAGAAATGGAGCCGAGAGAAAGAAGGTTGAGCCCTGGGGGGTATTTAGTCTCCATTTCAATTAAACCCTGAGCTATTTCAGTTAAATATACATGTAACTGACTTGAGGGCTGATTTCCACCACTGCCATAAAGGAGAGCAGTGACCTGTTCAGACTGCACCTTCAACGGCATGTTACAGAAAGAAGGAAAGCAACATTCTGTGGGGTTCTGCGGGGTGTATGCAATGAAGACAAAGCCTTGGCTTCCTGTCCTCTTGGGCGTTGAAGTCTAATTCTGATCAGTCCGTTAAAGAGTTAATGTGCCCAGCATCTTTATCCAGATGAAGACTTTATGATACCTTCCATTTCCCACCCCCTGCTGTCTGCAGTAATTTCTTTTGGCAAGGTTTAGGTACATAAAGTGCTTATTGGCAGAAAGTAACAATTTTTGATAATCTGTGAGAGTGACTGGATCCTCAGCATGGGAGCAAGCAGGTCCCTGCAGGAACAGTGATCGCTTCTAATTATTATTTTTCCCTCTGAACTCTCAGTACTTAGTGGAATTTTGCTAATGATGACAGCTTTTGATTGCTTTTTGTTACCATTTTTTCAAATTCTGGGGAGACTGGGTGTCCTCTGTCACAGCTATCATCGTCGCTATTGTCCAAAGCAGTGGAGCCCCAGAGACTGAGGCAAGGCAGCTGGTGGCGTCACCTGTGTGGTCCTGAGGTAGAGGAGCACTTGTAGCAAGTGTCACAGTGCAGTAAGTGTGTAAACTATAGACTGCGTTTTGATAGATCATTCTAGAACCCTAACTACAGGAAATGATTTTGAAAGTCATAAGATGCCTCATTTGCTGCTGACTCTTTGTCAGGTGATCTTTCTAATAAGTCACTCGAAGTTGCTGTGTGTGGCATTATTTATGTAGAGCTATTTGTCAACTAAGCTTTACTCATTTAAAATGGTAAACAGGCGACATCTTTAAATTGCAAATTTATGCTATATAAAACAATGAGAGTGGAGGATGACAGGTCTGTTATGTCTCCGTTCCCTGCCTTAATGCATTTCAGAGATTGCAGGATTAAGTATTTAGGGTGAGCTCATCCTGATACACTTGAACATATGCAGGATTATGGGTGTGGGTATGTGTGCATATGGGCGCGTAGGAGTGTGTGTACCTTACTGAATATGTTTTTGCAACTTGTGTTTTCCCCAGTGATGGCTTGTGATAGTATTGTTTCAGAAGAATCCATAAAGATGAAACCTACATAGGCATACTTGGGTGTTTTTATTTTGTTGAAATTTCCAATGAAGATGTCTTGGCTTTTGGCAGACTGCAACCTTTGGCAGCAGAGATCTTCTTGGGAACTTGGATCGTCCCCCATGCTGAGCAATTTGCAGCATTTATGACTAGCTAAACAAATCTGAGCACATAATTGCCACATGGTTAGGAATACACACTTCAGTTCAAAGATGGGTCTTTACTTTCCAGGAGTCTCTGTGAAAGCATTTATTTTGTCCTTTATATTTGGGAAAATATTATTATTCTCCTTTTATTGTCGCTGTGTCCATGACAACACTAACCTGATTTAGAGTCCCCCCCACCCCCAGTTTTACAACTCATGAAAACTTGTGTTAAAATCGAAATGAAGGAGACAGGGCAGATGGCTCAGTGAGTGAAGTGCTCGCTGTGTTGAGACTCACAAGGCTCCGAGCTTGGATGGCCACTACTCATGTAAGCATGTTGAGTGTGGCCTGTGATCCCAGCACTGGGGAAGCAGAGACGGGAGGATTCCTGGGACTTTCTGGAGAGCTGATTTAGCCAACTCCATAAATGTTAGGTCCAGACTCTGTTTTAAAAGATAAAGTGACATGCTATTGAGTTCCGGCATCCACGTGAACATGCATGAGCACATAAGTCAGGCACATATACACACAAACCAAAAAGCAAGGCTAGGTATAGTTTTAAATAAGGTTACTTTATTATGTTTAAAAAATGGTAATAAAAAACAATTTATATAATCTTACAGCCAAAGTTCTATGTGTAGACATGCATGATATGTTAATATTAGTAATAGGGATGAGATATTTTTTAAAATTCTAATTATAAACCTATACCATGGAATATTCTGAGTTTTTCTACTCAGCCTAGCTTTAGTTACTATGAAAAAATATTTTAAAAAACCAAAAAGTTTATATAATTTGCCCGAGTCGTACAACTAGGTACCAATAGAATTGACAGTCAGCTGGGTTTATTTATTTATTTATTTATTTATTTATTTATTTATTTATTTTTTAAGTAAGGATACTGAAGATAGGGCGTGAGTGTGGGGATTAACAACTAGACATTTCAGGGCTCACTGCCACAGTAGATGAAACAGTCCTTGTTTAAGGCTTGGTATTAAGTTACTGATCACAGGGACTTGGAAAGATTTTATCGTCCATTTCTGAAGAATGAGAGGCTGAGGATTGGATACTCGGGCTTATAATGTTCAATGTCCTTCAACTAGTATTGGATTGAAACTGAAATCTGACTTTATAAAACAAGCTCTTTTCAGAACTGCCATTTTATATGTGTGTACAAAGGGCATTTCAGAAATGTAATCAAGGATTTTCCTTCCCTGGTGTTGTTGTTAGGGTCACTGTCCCCGGAGATAATCGACTTGATGTGTGGTGTGCCGTCACCATCCACAGAGTTCTCCCGTGGACCTGGAAACAAAATCTCTGCTGTTGGATGAAGACGAGGAACTCAGCCACAAAAGAAGGGGCATAGAAAATTCAATATAATGCTGTCACTCGTTAGAGAAGGATCTGAAATATCACTCCTTTAGTGAAACAACAGCTGGACACGCTGGACCCCAGGCCTACAAGACAGCGATCTTGTATTGCCAGCCTCTCTGCCTGCTCCCACATTGAACCTTTCTCTAATGACCTCCCTCCCTTAGAAAACCTCACAGAGCAGAGAGAGGTGGGTAGAAATACCTGCTCTGTTTGTCACTTTAGGGCCAGGTGCTCCCCAGCTGACAGCCTAGAGCTGGGTCTCACCTCCTTCCTACAGCCCTGGGTCAAACTTTCATCTCTTGCACTTATGTCTACAAGTTTCCTTTTGAAATAGGGTCTCAGGTAGCCTAAGATGGTTTCAAACTTGCTATGTACCAGTGCACTCAGCTCTATGTGGTACTGGGGATCGAACTCTGGGCTTTGTGCATGCCAGGCAAGCACTTTACCAAGTAAGCTACATTGTACTCCCTCCCCCAAATACAACTTTAGAATTTCAGCCTTTTAACAGACAAAGAGACAGTCCTGCCCTGTCTCTCAGGGATAATCTCCCAAAATTCATCGACAGAGATCTCTTGAGAGACATCGGTATGACTTCTTTGCCAGAACAAAGGGTGTTTTTCCATCTGTTGATCATTTTTAACTCGTGAGCCCCTGTCTTCTGTTGGCTTCTATTTCCAGGCGCCATCTACTTGCTTCTTCTGCAAGAACAGTCCTAACTCCAGTGGACACAGGTATCAGATCCTGGATGGATGACCCCACTTGGAGAAAACTGCAGAATTCCTAAGCCAACAGGTCCCAGACTTCACTTAGCTTTCGTCCTCATAGAGTGCCAGAGTGCAGACCTCCATCTTCCCCTAGTCCAACCAATTTCAGGTCATTGGTGTATCTATGGCTTCCAATCATTCTGTCTCTGTAGTCTCAACTGTACTTGAGACAGTCATTGTCCCCTGTTCTCTTACAAGGTAGATATCCTCAAACCACTTTACTACTAAAATAGAGCTTACGTATAAAGAGTAAATAAATAAAAGCATAAATGATCATAAGGTGAACATGTTGCAGCCTGTGGTAGTTTTCAATAAATGTCCCCCAAAGGAATTTATTATAATTGTGTTTTTTAAATTGTTAATTGTCTCCAGACTTCTGGCTGGAGGAAGTGTCACTTTGGCCTGGCCTTCTGGGGTCATGACACCCTTTCTAAATTGGATGCAAAATTCTAGGGATACATATGCAAAACAGCAGCCAGAACCCCAGGTCTGGCAGTTCTGCATTTTGTGAATCACAGTGTTACAGTGTGCTTGCTTGAGGTGCTGGTGGTGGGTTTCTCTCTCTGCTTGCTTCTGTGAAAGGGAGCCAACCTTTTCCTTAACTTCCCCTGGATTTACTAGTTCCATAAATAATTTTCTCCCCAAAATTGTGCTTGGTTTGGAGATTCATCCCAGCAACGTGTGGCTGACTACGATACAGCCATAACCCAGACTCTGGAGGCCAGCATTGCCCGAGGCCTCATGATGCCTTGGGTCACAGAATCCATTATTTTCTGCTTTCCTCAGTGTCCTTTTTCTATGTGGTCATGCATTCCTCGCTGCCCTGAGATGGATGACAGCCCCAGACACATCCCAGCCTTTCTTTTCATTCATTTGTGTTTTATAGCTGCCACCTGCTCTCTGTATAATTTTCCATCTCACATCCTTTAGAATGCAAGGAGTGTCACTAACATTCAATGAATATAGTTTTTACATTTATATTTCATTTTTTCTAGCAAATTAATTATTTACAAGTTTTTATAAATTTATAGAATTTGGAAGATTTTCTTGTTAATTTTTTACTACCGACTTTCAACTTGTTTCCACGTGTTTTTTTAAAATCTCATGATAACTTGAGATTTGCTTTATGAGTTGGAATGTAGTGGTGGATTTTTGCAAATGTGCTCTTTATGCTTGAACAGAATATGAATTCTACAGTGTGGATCCCATAAGCTTGAAAAATCTATTAGCTCGGTTTGGTAATGGAGTTGTTCATGTTTTTCTTGGTAGATGTTGGAAGATGTGTGTTAAAACCTCCTACTGCATTTGTGGACTTGTGCCCCTCCCCCCAACCATGATCCCTTTATTGACTGTCTCCACACTGATGTCCTTGTGTCTGCTTACTCGACCTCATGAAGCTGCACTGTCTTTCCATCACAAAGCATACATGTATGACAGGAGATTCCCCAGCAGATCCTTCATTCAACAAAGGTTTACCAAATGTCCAGTAAGTATCAGGCACTATGCTAAGTCTGAAGGATATAACTGCAAACCAAATAGACCATTTCTAAGCTCTCACAAATGTCACAGACAGATTGCAGACAGAGGGTAGATAAATAACTTCCTTTGTCATTATCCATATGAAGT
>PVHP010037281.1:0-17462 GCA_004024765.1 Zapus hudsonius
AAGTCTGTCCTCCAGATTATCAACCCTGGGACTGAATGATTCAAGTGAGGTTTTTAGTATTTCTTCTTGATTTTTGGTTTCTGCTATGATTTTATTAATAGCCTCTAATTCTTTGGTGAGATCCAATTTCCAATCTATTTTTGTTTTTGCTTGGGATTCCTGATAATCATTTTTTAGTTTTCTTAAGTCCTCATCAAATCTAATTAATTGATTGTCCAGGTCTTCTCTGAGTTGATTAATCTTTAATTCACTTAATGTATTTCTGAATTCGTTCATCTTTCTCTCCATCGAACTCAGTCTGGAGTCTATGCTTGTGTAGGTATGCTTCATCTCATTCATGTCTTTTTTCATAATTTCCATATCAGCCCTTAACTGCATCATATCTTCATTGCTGTTGTGGTCAGGAGTCATATTGTTCTCTCTCTGCAATTGTGTATGAGCTACTTCCACTTCCTTGCCACTTTCCTGTTCCATAATGGGACTAGGGGCCCTGGTTTGGGAAGTTACGTTTTTCCTTTGGTTTCTGCCCATGCCCAGATAGGGAAGTGGGGCTCGGGGACTCTTCCCCTCTCAAATTGCAGAGAGGACCACCTCCGAGGACTGGCTACTCCTGTGGGGGAAGCCACTCAATTGGCACCGAGGACCGGGAATCCGCCACTAGGGGACAAAGGCAGAGCCTGAGGTGCACAGGGCACAGCTGTTGGCTCCCCTGCAGAGCCGAGAACAGCCGGGAACCCCGCAGTGGTTCCAAAGCTGAGGAGAGTCTGAATCCCAGTCAGGCATCCAAACCTCCTCGGAGGGACAACTCTTCCCCTCTCAGATAGTGTAGAGGACCACCTCTGAGGACTGGTTGCTCCCATGGGGTAGCCACTCAATTGGTGCCAAGGACTGGGAATCCGTCATGAGGGGACAAAGGCAGAGCCTGTGGTGCACAGGGCACAGCTGCTGGCTCCCCTGCAGAGCCAAGAGCAGCCGGAACCCCGCAGTGGTTCTGAAGCTGAGGAGAGTCAATCCCAGTCAGGCAACCAAACCTCCGTGGAGAGACGACCCCTCCCCTCTCAGACAGTGGAGAGGACCACCTCTGAGGACCGGTCGCTTCCGCGGAGAAGCCCCTCAATTGGCGCCAAGGACAGGGAATCTGCCACGAGGGGACAAAGGCAGAGCCTGAGGTGCACAGGGCGCAGCCGCCAGCTCCTCCACAGAGCTGAGAGCAGCCGGGAACCCCGCAGTGGTTCCAAAGCTGGGGAGAGTCTGAATCCCAGTCAGGCAACCAAATCTCTGCAGAGAGACAATCCCTCCCCTCTCAGACAGTGGAGAGGATCACCTCTGAGGACCGGCAGCTCCTGCGGGGAAGCCTCTCAATTGGCGCCAAGGATCTGGAACCCGTGCGAGGGGACAAAGGCGTGGGCCCTGGGTGCACTAGGCCCAGCCAGCTCTGTGCTCCCCTGCAGAGCTGAGATCAGCTGGGGAACCCTGGCGTGGTCCCCGAAGCCCAGGCCGAGGAGAAGCCGTGGTGTCTGGGTCTCAGTCCTGCAATGAAACCTCAGCGGAGAGCTTGGAATCCTCTCCGAGGGGACAATGGCGGGAGCTAATGGGGGGGGAGGGCTCGGCCCTCTGCTCCACAGGGGAGCAGAGAGCTGCTGGTAAACCCGTCTGCCCCAGCCCAGGGGTTCGGGAGGGAGGGAGAGCCCGAACTCGGGTCCAGCCGGTGACCAAAGCCTGGATACCAGCTGAAGGGATCAAACCTTTCCGGAGAGTCCTGGCGACGTTATTACTCGGTTACCATCTTGCTCCGCCCCCTCAAAGTTATTCTGTCAGGCTTTTTAAGCTAGTACCTTTAACCACTGAGAAATCTCTCCAGCCCCTACATTCTTTTCTTCTTTCTTTCTTTCTTTCTTGCTTGCTTGCTTTCAATTAAGTGTCTCACTCTAGCCCAGGCTGATCTGGAATTCATTATGTAACTTTCAGGGCAGCCTCAAACTCACAGCAATCCTCCTACTTCTACCTCCCGAGTGCTGGGACTAAAGGGGTGAGCCACCATACCTGGCTTACATTCTTATATTATGTAGATTCTATGTAAGAATCTACATTCTTTAAAAAATATTTTTATTGGGCTGGAGAGATGGCTCAGCGATTAAGGCACTTGCCTCCAGAGCCTAAGGCCCCTGGGTCAATTCCCCAGAACCCACATAGTCCAGACCCACAAGGTGGTGGCCCTGGTTCTCTCTCTCTCTCTCTCTCTCTCTCTCTCTCTCTCTCTCTCTCTCTCTCTCTCTGTATCTGTCTGCTTGAAAATGAATAAATAAAAAAAAAATATTTTTATTTATTTTCAAGCAGAGGATAAGAGAGAGAATGAGAGAGAATGAGAATGCCATGCAAGTCCTCCTGCCACAGCAATCTGTGCATCTGGATACTGGGGAATCGAGCATTGGTTGTCAGGCTTTGCAAGCAAGTGCTTTTTATAGTTGAACCATTCCTCCAACCCCATAATCTACTTTCTAAATTAGTAAAGCCAATATGAAAATGGTGATTTAAAAAAAAAGAAAATAAAATGGTGATTTAAAAAATAAAGTTGGGCCTGGAGAGATTAAGTAACCTAATGACCTGGGTTCAATTTCTCAAAACCCATATAAAGCCAGATGCACAAAGTGGGTATGCATCTGGAATTCACTTGCAGTAGCTACAGTCCCTGTTGTGCCCATTCTTTCTCTCTCTCTTTCTCTCTCTCTCCCTCTCTCTGTCTGTCTTAGCCCTCACAAATAATGAAATAATTTTTAAAAGTAGCTTAAAGTACCACTTTCCATAGCATTAAAAATATTAAATTCCTAAGAATAAAAAAGTATATAATATCCAAAGCTCTATTAAGAGAAAATTAAAGAAGACCTAAGTAAATGAAGAGACATATCATGTTTATTGGTTAGAAAATTCAGTATTGGGGCTGGGGAGATCACTCATTTGGTAAAGTGCTAGCCTATTCAAGCATGATAACATAAGTCCAATCCCCAGAACACTTGTGACAAAGCCAGGCCTGGTGGTGTGCATTTATAATCCCAATATTGGGAAGACACACAGGCAGATCCCTGGGACCTGTTTTAGCCAAATAGACAGGCCAGTGTGAGGTGCTGTCTCATAAACAAAAGGATGAATGAATGAGTGAATGAAATAAATGAAAACACTTTTAGAAGGTGGATGGTCCCTGAGAAATGACATCTGAGGTTTTCCCTGGCTTCCACATGCACCTGGCACCCATGATAACCCATACAGACAAGAACACATACACATACAAAAACAATTCAGTATTATCATAAAACTATTTGTTCCAAATTAATCTATGGTTCCAAACGAGTTGTAATCTAAAATCTCAAAGTAGGTTTTTAAAAATTTATTTGATTTCTTTTTAACTGTTGTTGATAGCTTCCATAATCATAAACCATAAACCATTCTGATTCCCTCCTCTCCCTCCCCCATATTACCCTCCCCCCGCTCAGTTACTCTCTGATTTGTTTCAGTGTTATCTTTTCCTGCCATTATGTGTAGGTAATATCAGTGCCATTTTGTGTCTGGAAGTTTGTGTTGTAAGCAATCCTACCCTTCCTTTGGCTCTTACAATCTTTCTGCCACCTCTTCTGCAGTAGACCCTAAGCCTCAGGAAGTGTGATAGCGGTGTCCCAATGCTGAACACTCCACTGTTGTTTTTTCTCAGCACTATGTTGTCTTTTGTGTTATCCCAGTGATCACCACCATATGAAAAAGAAAAGTTTCTCTAGACAAGAGTGAGAGTAGCATTTTCCTATGGGTATGCTCATTTTTTTCTTAAAAAAGTGTTTGTATGGGAGTTTAGCCAAACAATAGCTGGTGTTATTCCCTCCCCTAGGGCTCATGACCTTCCTCACTATAGGGTTTTTACTAGGGCTCCAATACCAGACCTGCATTCCCTCTGGTTAAGCAGGCTTCCAGTGCAATTAGATAGCAATTGGTTTCCTCCACAATAGGTATACCACTATTGCCCCAGTGGCATATTAGGCCTAGCTGGCCGGTCTTAAGGCTTGCAGGGTCCACTGCTGTTCACCACCATTGATAAATTCTCTCTCCCATAGGGCTGCATGCATCCATAGCTTTTACCAACTTTCTGTCAGCTGGTTAACAGGAAGTTTCCTACTCAGCTCCAGCTTGATTTCTCAGTGGCTTGCTGCCAAGCATATGTGGTTTTCAGCAATAGGGCCTTACATCTCATTCTGGTGGGCAACCAAGAACCTTGGCAATATCCTGAAATGTTTTGGGGTGCTCAGGAAACTCCCTGGCCAACAACTCACTGGAAAGTAGCCCATTCCTTCCAATGAAGTTTTTCTAGTAACAATCTATGCCTACTGGGTGTGCCATTAGATGACAGAGAACATGCATCACTTGGCTTTCTAGGCAAGATGTACCTCACTTAGTATGATTCTTTCCAGATCCATCCATTTCCCTGAAATTTTCATAATTTCATTTTTCTTTACAGTTGAATAGTAAGTACTCCATTGTATAAATGAACCACATCTTCATTATCAGGTGAAGGACATCTAGGTTGGTTCCATTTCCTAGATATTATAAATAGAGCTGCAATAAACATGGAAAAGCAAGTATCTCTAGGGTAGTGACTAGAGTTAGGATATCTGCCAAGGATTGGTATAGCTCAGTCATATGGCAAATCTATTTTCAGCTGTCTTAAGAACCTCCACACTGCTTTCCACAATGGCTGTACCTGTCTGTTTACATTCCCACCAACAGTGTAGAAGGGTTCCTCTTTTCCACATCCTCACCAGCATTTATTGTCATTTGTTTTCTTGATGGTAGTCATTCTGACAAGAGTGAGATGAAATCTCAGAGTAGATTTAATTTTCATTTCCCTGACTGGTAAGGAGGTAGAACATGTTTTTAAGTGTTTATAGCCCATCTGTATTTATTCTTTTGAGAACTCTCTATTCAGTTCTGCAGCCCATTTTTGGATTGACTTGTTTGATTTCTTATTATTTAGTTTTTTGAGTTCTTTGTAAATCCTGGATATTAATCCTCTGTCATGTGTATAGCAGGCAAAGGTTTTCTCCCATTGGGTAGGTTGCCACTTTGCTCTGTTCACAGTGTCTTTTGCTATACAAAAGCTTTTTAATTCTATGAGGTCCTAATTGTTGATTAGTGATTTTACGTCCTGAGCAACTGTGGTTATGCTCAGAAAATCATTGTCTATGCCAATATGTGTTTCCCCTACTTTCCCCTCTAGCAGTTTCAGATTCAGGTCTGATATTAAGGTGTTTGATTCATTTGGATTTGATTCTTGTGCATGGAGAGAGATAAGAATCTATTTTCATTCTTCTACATATAGATATCCAGTGTTCTCAGCACCATTTCTTAAAGAGGCTGTCTTTTTTTCTAGTGAATATTGTCCTTTTTGTCAAAAATGAGATGACTGTAACTGTATGGGTTTGCATCAGGGTCCTATATTCGGTGGCATTGATCTACGTGTCTGTTTATTTGCCAGTGCCATGCTGATTTTTTACTATGGCTCTGTAATATATCTTAAAATCAGATATGGTAATAACACCAGCTTTATTTTTGTTGCATAGAATTGTTTTGGCTATTCATGTTTTTGTGATTTCAAATGAATTTTAGGATTGTGTTTTTCTATTTTGGTGAAGATTGCCATTGGAATTTTCATGGGGATTGCATTAAATGTGTATATTGCTTTTGGGAAGATCAACATTTTTATGGTATTGATTCTTCCAACCCAAGAACATGGGATGTCTTTCCATTTCCTAGTGTCTTCTACAATTTCTCTCTTGAGTCTTTTAATGTTTACATAGTAAAGATCCTTTACTTTCTTGATTATGTTTCTATCTAGGTACCTTATTTTTTGAGGCAATTGTGAACATGACTATTTGCTTGATTTCAACCTTGGCCTGTTTTTTGTTATAATATAGGAAGGCTACTGTTTTCTGTGTGTTGATTTTGTATCCTGCTACATTGCTAAAAGTGTTTATCAGCTCTATCAGTCTCTGATAGAGTATTTAGGATTCCTTATGTAAAGAATCATATCATCTGCAAATGACAATTTGATGTCTTCCTTTCCTATTTGTAACCCTTTGATTTGTGTCTCTTGCCTTATTGCTATAGCTAAGACTTCTAGTACTATATTAAATAAAAATGAGGACAGTAGATACCTTTGTCTTTTTCCTGATTTTAGTGGAAATGCTTCAAGTTTTCCCCATTTACTATGATATTGGCTTATAGATTTGTCATAAATGGCCTTTATTATGTTGAACTACATTCCATGTTGGATTTTGTCAAATGTCTTTTTTTCATCTGTTGAGTTGATAATGTAATTTTTATCCTTTAGTACATTTATGGAGTGTATTACATTTATCGATTTGTGTATGTTGAACCATCCCTGCATCTCTGGGATAAATCCTACCTGGTCTGGGTGAATGATCTTTTGATGATAACTTGTATTCTGTTTGCCAGTATTTTGTTGAGAATTTTTGCATCAACATTCATAAGTGAGATTCTTCTGTAATTTTCCTTTTTTGTTCTTTGTCTGGTTTTGGTTTCAGGGGGACACTGGTTTCATAAAAGGATTCTGGCAGTATTCTTCTTTCTCTATTTTATGGAAAAGTTGAGAAGCATTGGTGTTAGGTCTTAAGTGAATGTCTGGTAGAATTCAGCAGTGAATTCATCTGGGTGTTGGCATTTTTTAGTAGGCAAATTTTTTATTATTGCTTGTGTCTCTACTTCTTACAGGTTTGTTTAAATGGTTTTTCTCATCTTGATTTAATTTTAGCAGTTCATATACATCATATACATTCATTTCATTCAGATTTTCAAACTTGGTGGAGTAAATATTCTTAAAATATGTCCTTTTGATTCTCAGAATTTCATTGTTATCTGTTGTAATGGTGCCATTATCATCTCTAATTTTATTTGTTTGTGTCTCTTTCAGATTTGCCAAGGGTTTGTCAACCTTGTTTATAATCCTTTCAAAGAACTAACTCTGTTTTATTGATTTTTTTGTTTCTATTTCATTAATTTCCACCCTAAATTTATTATTTTTTTTGACTACTGATTTTTGGTTTGCCTTGTTCTTCTTTTTTCTGGCTTAGAATTTTTTTGTTTTGTTTTTTTCAGGTTGGGTCTTGCTCTAGCCCAGGATAACTGGAATTCACTATGTAGTCTCATGGTGGCCTTGAATTCATAGGGAGTGCTCGGATTAAATGCATGTGTCGGGGCTGGAGAGATGGCTCAGCGGTTAAGGCACTTGCCTCTAGTGCCTAAGGCCCCAGGTTCAAGTCCTCAGTACCCACATATGCCAGATTTCTCTCTCTCTCTCTCTCTCTCTCTCTCTCTCTCTCTCTCTCTCTCTCTCTCTCTCTGTATCTCTCTGCAAACAAAAAAAATGCATGTGTCACCATGCCCAGCCAGAATTTTCTTTGTAAGGCCACTGTAAGTGGGTTTTTTTTTGTGTGTGTGTGTGTGAGAGAGAGAGGGGGGGAGGAATATATGTAATTTCTTTCTCAGCAAGTTTGCTATTGGTACATATAAAAGCTGCTAATTTTTGTATATTGATATTGTATCCTGTTACTTTGCTGAAAGTGTCAGGTTTAACAATTTTATGTTGAACTCTTCAGAAATTTTAAGCATAGGATCATGTCATCTGCAAATAAACATCATTTGACCTTTCTTTTGTGTGTCCCTGCTATTCCTTTATCATGTCTTATTATGCTGGCTAAGACTTTGAGCACCATAATGAATCAGAGGGAAGAGAGTAGGCATCCTTGATACTTTCCTGATGTTCACAGAAATGCTTGTAGGTTTTTTTCCCATTTAGTAGACTGTATAGGTTTGTCAAGTATCTTAGTCTTTATCATGTTGAGATATGTTGCATCCATACCTAGTTTCTGATGATGGCATGGCTCGCCCCTTCAGTTAATCCTTCCTGGAAATGTGCTTCTCACAGACCTCCCCAAGAGGCATGTCTCTTACTTGATTCTTCATCCAGTTAAATTGACAACAGAGATTAACTGTCATAGCACAGGCTATCTCTCTTGTTGGGGTTGCTGGATTCTAGCTCTCTCTTCTCTGGCCTCCAGAATAGCTCTGTTAGAAACAATAGGTTTTTCCACAAGATGGTGCCCAGCTACATACTTCCAAGAAGCCAGAGGATCTCCATTTATTGCTAACCTGTTCCCCTGGAGTAGGCACGGTAGCAACAAGATCCACAGCTGTATGTGCAGCTTATAAGCACTGTGGGCTGCTCTCACAGGGAAGGCTGCCAGTCTCTTTTCACCAGGGACTCCTGTTTTTGTTTTGGATGAGGTTTCCACTGCTTCTCTCCCCCTCCAGGGAGCCATGAGCTAGAGTTGTATTTGGCTTGGCTGTCTTTATTTAGTGCTTCACCCTTCTGTTGCTCCTCACTTTTCAGCCATTCTACAGCTCCCTTTGGGACTTCCAAAGCCCCTTTTCTCTTTCTCTCTTTGAAATCTTAAGTCAACATTTTAAAGTCAGTGGTTGTAAAAAGCAACTCAGATTTTGGTCTTATTTTGAAAACAGCAGATCTCACATCACCAGGCTACATTCCCACAAAGCACAATCACCTGGGGTTGATAGCTTAGCCTTCCTTAGGAGGCTTTCTGTAGATGGAGCCTGTCTATCCCATGCCATGAGACTCTCTCAAAACATTTGCATATGTTACCTGAATCTAGCTTGGCTTCATTTATATCATATACGAGGCATTTTATTTTTGGAGTGCCTGCATAGATCATGAAACCTTAATGAAATCCTCTTTTCTTACCTGTTTAGGAATCCCCCATTCCAGAAGACAAAGAACGTCGATTTATCTTCTCTTATTTTCTAGCCACTGATATGATTAGTATCTTTGAGCCTCCTGTTAGAAATTCTGGTATTATTGGAGGCAAATATCTTGGCAGAACCAAAGTTGTGAAATCATTCTCTCCAGTTGATGACCCCATCTACTATGGCCCTAATGACTTTTACATTGATGCAGTGATTGAGGGTAAGCCCAAACATGGTTCAGTTTCCTCTTGGATAAGAAAATGAGTACTTCACAATAGTATTTTAATTCATTTTTTTTACCTTATAAGGGGCAATTAGACTATGTTTAAGATGAGATAATATTATAATTTCTTAATGTATTTGCTAATCAAACTCTAAATTGATTGCATTTGTTGACAATATATTGCACTTGTTGTATTTATTAATTCTGTCTGCTAGATCATAACAATGAGCTTTCTAAACACAGAAAACTACTGTACATTATTTCCCATTGGGGTCCAAATGCATAGCTGTGTGTTTGCTAATGGAGGGTTAATAAGATTATACTCTAGCTGCCCGAGAGAGATAGATGTTCTTAGTGTCATGTTGCCCTCTCTTCAGTGTTTGGCCATCGATTCATCATCCTGGATGCAGATGAATATGTTTTAAAATACATGGAGAGCAATGCTGCCCACTATTCTCCAGAAGTCCTCAAGTCAATGCAGAGCCATTTCTGGAAGCAAGAATCTCCTGCCCTGGAACCCAACTGGTACGTTTGACCAGCTAGTGTCCTTCTAGCATTCACATGTGCAGGACGCTTAGAAAGCAATGCGTTTTTAAAAAAAATTATATGGTTATTTAAGAGAGAGGGAGACAGAGGAAGAGAGAAAGTATGGGTGTTTCAGGGCCTCCTGCCACTTTAAACAAACTCTAGACCCATATACCACATTGTGTGTCTGGCTTTATGTGGGTACTGGGGAATTGAACCCAGATCATCAGGTTTTGCAAGCAAGTACCTTTAATAGCTAAGACATTTCTCCAGTCCTTTAGAAAGCAATTCTTGTCAAAAGGAATATATAAGCATTTTTATATTTACAGATTTCCTTCACCAGGTGGAAGTTGTACATGCATGGAAGGCTCCATGGGTCTTGTACAATAACTACTAACCTAGAATTTTTCCAATTGTATCTGTTTTGCACATAATCATTGAATGCCTTAGTTTCAGGTGTTATCACTAAGGCCATAGGCCTTATCAGTAAATGAAATAATCATAAATTTCTATCCTTCTGCAATTGACCTCTGTAGGAGCTGATTAGACAATAACATGAATTAAATTATAGTTTATATTTAGCAATTACTACAATGGGAAAATAAAACAATGCATGTGATAATCATTTTATAGTCTAGCAGTGGTCTGTGGTTGTGCAGGCTACATGGAGGCACTTGGAGAAGGTAGCAATGAGCAAATAGTTGGAAGTTAAGTATGTGGCTGTAAGTAAGTAAGTATGTGCTGGTATGTGACTAGAGGAAGAGAATTTAATGAAGAGAAAACATGAGTGAAAAGGCACAGAGTAATGACAGTTCTGGACTAGTGTGTTCACATACCTGGCAAAAGTAGCCCATGGGGACCTGAAGTGAAATGAGTAAGAGAAGAGGAGCGATGAAATTGGAAACCAAACAAGGGGCTGACTAGGCTGTGTGAGGCTTACTAGCTGTCTGGAAAGGTATTGGTTTCTCTCAAAGTGAAGTTTTTGAGTAGAAGAGAAGCAAGATTTGATACGTGATTTAATTCTTATCTTTGACAATTTCATTCATGTATGTAATATATTTTGATTATTTTTAATTTTATTATGTGTGTGCATGTTTGGGGGTGGGGAAGAGCATGTGCCACAGTGCATGTGTGGAGGACAGAGAACAACTTTCAGGTCAGCCTTCACGTTTCCACCTTATTTAAGTCAGGATTTCTCTCTCTCTGGATTCTTTTTCTAAAAAATATTTTATTTATATATTTGCAAGCAGAGAGATAGATACAGACAAACAGAGAAAGAAACAAAGAGAGAAAGTATGGGCTCACCAGGGCCTCTAGCCACTGCAAATGAACTCCAGATTCATGGACCACTTATTGTCATACTGTTGTTTAAGTTTGGGTGTACTCACATTAATTTTTATTCTCAAGGTTATATATATAAAATATCTCTTAAAGCTCCATTAATGGGAGTAAACCATCTCAGAGTCTCTTTCTCTCTGTCACACACACATACTTTTTTTTGAGCTAGGGTCTCACTCTAGCCCAGACTGACCTGGAATTCACTATGTAGTCTCAGGGTGGCTCAAACTCACAGCTATCCTCCTACATCTGCCTCCCAAGTTCTGGGATTAAAGGCATGTGCCACCACATCCAGTTTACACACACTTTTTGAGGCAGAGTCTTACTCTAGCCCAGGTTGACCTAGAATTTATTCTGTAGCCAAGCCTGGCCTTTGAATTCATATACCAACTATTGGACACTGACCAGTATGCTACTAAAAAATGAATGGGTAATTCAAGAAATTAAAAAAAGAAATTGAAAATTCCTTTTTCTAAATGATATAAAAAATACAGTGTGCCAAAACTTATGGGACACAATGAAGGCAGTCCTTAGGGGAAAATTTATAGCACTAACTGCCTTCATAACAAAGACAGATCTCAAATTAATAATGTAAATGCCCACTTAAAGACATTTGAAAAATTAGAACAATCCAACCCTAGGAGCTCAAGATGAAAATAAATAAGATCAGAGCAGAGATCAATGAATTGGAAACTAAGAAAACAATTAAAAAGAAACAAAGAGCTGGTTCTTTGTAAAAAAAATAAACAAGATTGACAAACCTCTGGCCAATCTAACCAAACAGAAAAAAAGTGAAGTCCCAAATCAACAAAATCAGAAATGAAAGGGAGAGATCACAGCAGACACCAATGAAATTGTAAGAATCATCAGGACATACTTTCAAAACCTCTACCCCACAAAAGTGGAGAACCTGCAAGAAATAGATGAATTCCTGGACACCTACCACCTGCCAAAATTAAACCCAGAACACATAAAGCTCCTAAATAAACCTATCACACCCACCAATATTGAAAAATGTAATAAAAACCCTCCCCAAAAGGAAATGTCCAGAACCTGAGGAATTCTCAGCCAAATTCTACCAAACCTTCATTACAGAACTGAAACCACTCTTTTTGAAGCTCTTTCTGGAAATTGGAGAACAGGGAATGTTTCCAAACTCCTTCTATGAAGCTATGATTACCCTGATACCAAAACCAGACAAAGATATAACAAGAAGGGAAAACTATAGACCTATATCCCTGATGAACGTAGATGCAAAAATTCTGAATAAAATCCTCACAAACTGAGTCAACACATCAAAGGTATTATTCACCTTGACCAGGTAGGCGTCATCCCAGGGATGCAGGATTGGTTCAACATACATTAATTGATTAACATAATCCACCACATTAATAAACTTAACCACAAGAACCACATTGTCATCTCAGTCGATGTAGAGAAGGCCTTTGACAAAATTCAACATCACTTCATGATCAAAACACTGGAGATGATTGGCATGGGGGGCTTACACCTCAACATAATAAAGGCAATATACAAAAATCCTAAAACCCAAATCATACTTAATGGGGAAAGACTTAATGAGTTTCCACTAAAATCAGGAACAAGATAGGGATGTCCATTCTCACCATTGCTCTGCAATATTGTGATTGAAGTCCTAGCCTAAGCAATAAGATAGGAAAAAGACATAAAAGGGTTACAAATTGGAAAGGGAGACGTAAAAATGTCCCTTTTTGTGAATGACCTGATCCTGTACATAACAGACCAAAATGATAGTACCATTAAATTACTGAAGCTGATAAATTCCTCTAGCAAAGTGTGAGGATACAAAATTAACACACAAAAATCAGTAGCCTTCCTGTATGCAAACAACAGGCATATGGAAAGAAATCAGCGAAGCAGTTCTGTTTTCAATAGCCTCAAAAATATCAAATACATTGGAATAATGCTAAGCAAGGATATGAAATTTTAGTATAATGAAAACATAAAAATGCACAAAAAGTAAATTAAGGAAGATGTGAAAAATGGAAAGATTTCCCATGCTCCTGGAATGGCAGAATTAATATTGTAAAAATGGCAATACTTCCAAAATCTATATGCAGATTCAATGCAATTCTAAAAAGAATACCAGCTTCATCCTTTGCAGATATAGAAAAAAATAATCTCCAAGTTTATTTGGAAGGGGAAAAGGCCTTGGATATCTAAAACTATCCTGAGTAACAGAAGCTCATCAGGAGGTATCATTATACCCAATCTAAAGATATACTACAAAGCCATAGTAATAAAAACAGCATAGTACTGGCATAAAAACAGACAGACAGACCAATGGAACAGAATTGAAAACACTGCCTTAAGCTCGAGCAACTATAGTTATTTCATAGTCAACAAAGGTGCCAAAAAAGTGGCAAAAAGATAGAATCTTCAACAAATGGTGCTGGACAAATTGAATAAACATATGTAAAAAAATGAAACTAGATCCACTCCTCTCGCCATGAACAAAACTCAAGTCTAAATTGTAATAGACCTCAACATAAGATGTGAAACTCTGGGCTGGAGAGATTGCTCAGTGGTTAAGGCACTTGCCTCCAGTGCCTAAGGCCCCAGGTTCAATTCCCCAGTACCCACATAAGCCAGACCCACAAAGTGGTGGCTCTGGTTTTCTCTCTCTCACTCTCTCTCACTCTCTCTCTTTCTCTGTATCTCTGCTTGAAAAATGAATAAATAAAATATTTTTTAAAAAGACGTGAAACTCTGAATCCGTGGAAGAAAAAAATAGGAGGAACTCTACACGAGATATGAGTAGGCAAAAACTTTCCTGAACAAACCTCCAGTAGCCTAGGAAGTGCAACAATCACTCAACCAATGGAATCTCATCATGCTAGAAAGCTTCTGTACAGACAAACATACCATACTCAAAGCTAACAGACCACCATGAGAATGGGAGACAATCTATGCCAGCTATTCCACCGACAGAGGCCTAATATCTAAAACCTACAAATAACTAAAAAAAATTATTTTAAGCAGTAATAAAAAAATCTCCCAGACTGATTTAATGCTGAATTCTACCAGATATTCACTAAAAAATTAACACAAATTTCTCAAGCTTTTTCACAAAATAGACAATGAAGGAATATTGCCAAACTCCTTTTATGAAGATAGTGTAACCCTGATACTAAAACCAGACAAAGAACAAAAAAAGTAAATTACAGACCAATCTTGCTCATGAACATAGATGCAAAAATTCTCAACATAATATTGGCAAACAGAATACAAGTTTTCATCAAAAAGATTATTCACTGAGACAAGGTAGAGCTTATCCCAGAGATGCAAGAGTGGTTCAACATACACAAATTGATAAATGCAATAAACTACATGAATAGACTTAATGACAAAAAAATCACATGATCATCTCAATAGATGCAGAAAAGGCAGTTGACAAAATCCAACATCCCTTCATGGTAAAAGTCCTAAAGTGAGAATAGAAGGAATATATCTCAACATAATAAAGACCATTTATGACAAACCTATAGCCGACATCATAGTAAATGGGGAAAACTTGAATCATTTCCATTAAAATCAGGAAAAAGACAAGGGTGTCTACTGTCCTCATTTTTATTTAATATAGTACTAGAAGTCTTAGCTATAGCAATAAGGCAAGAGACACAAATCAAAGGAAAGGAAGACATCAAATTATCATTTACAGATGATATGATTCTTTACATAAGGAACTCTAAACACTCTATCAGCAAATTGATAGAGCTGATAAACACTTTTAGAAGGTCTTTTGTGGAAGCTGTAGTGGAAAGATTGTAAGAGCCAAAGGAAGGGTAGGACTGCTTACAATGCAACAAAATGGCCTTGATAATCATGATTTTGCAGGTGCCTGATAATAACTACATATGATGGGAGGAAAAGATGATGACACTGAAACAAAACAGAGTAATTGAGAGGGAAGAGATATATGGGGGAGGAGGGATGTGGAGATCCACATCAGCCATGACACATGAAGAAACTGAGCCACAGAGCAGTCCAGTAATTTATTCAAGCTCATGTAGACTTTTACTAACAAAGCTGAGGTGTTTAAACAAGCAGCTTCCAGAGCCCAGGCTCTTTACTATAATCCTCTTCTTCTCACACACAGAAAAGCATAAAAAGGTTTAGCAGAACTCTGTCATCTAAAACACTCTGGGTAAGTGAGTCCTTTTCCTGGGAAGGAACTTGCCTTCAGTTGAGCCAGGGTCAGGCCTGGACAGTCTCGCTGAATTTTGCATTGAAATAGCCACTTGAAAACTCTGACCACTGTGCCACCAAAAAGAAGGTGAAACCGGATTGCAGACTGCTTCTTGGTTGGGTTGTTTTTTGGGAGGAGGTAAGAGGAAGGTAAGAGTCTGGTTGTGTATTATAGGCTGGGCTTAAACTCAAGTTCCCTCTGCCTTAGCTTCCCAAACATTGGTATTTTAGGCATGTGCCATCACTCATCATTTCAGTCTAATTTGCTTCTCATGAAAATACATTTGCTGGCTAGGGAGATGGCCCATTGGTAAGGCATTTGCCTGCAGAAACTAATGACCCGAGTTTGATTTCCCATTACCCATGTAAAGCCAAATACACAAAGTGGTACGTGCATCTGGAATCCATTTGCAACAGCTGGAGGCCCTGGTGAGCCCATTCTCTGTGTCTCTCTTTTAGCTCTCTGCATGAAAATAAAACACTATTTTTTTAAATGAAAAAAATTACTCAGTTCTGGCTGTGTGGGGACTTAGGTTGCTTGACGCAGAAAATTCTAAAGGCAAATTGAACAACAGAGACATCTCTTATGTATACAGCATCACTCATAACCTCACATTCACTTTTGTGGAAAATAAAAGTGGAGTATTGGAGGGCTTGGCACAGTCTTCCCCTGGCATGGCAGGCCCTCCATCCACTGGCTCTCAGCTGATTATCCCTGTTAAGCATTAGCTGTGGAGGCCAGCCTACACTCCCTGGTTGATCAGTTTGATCAAGCCTTGGTTTTGGGCTTGCAGCTCTAGTGTAGAATGGCCCCAGTACCCAAGGATTCTGTAGCTTTAGCTGGTCCTGGCCTAGGTGGTACTGCCTTGGCCATCTGTCTGTGAAGGTCCATGTCCTCAAGGGAAGTTCATGCCATACCTACTTTCTCCCCTGTTTGAAGCACATCTCAATTATTTAGGAAGGAGTTATTGTTGTTTTTCCAAAATGATTGGACGATTACATTTTACCTTTGTGTGCTCAGTGGTCCTAGCTCCCCAGACCCTGTGAGAGATTGAGATGCTTTCTGTTCTAAAATAGCCTCCTGCCTGCCTGTTGCTCACAATTTAGTATATGTGTTTGGAGTTATATATACCCATCACTTAATCATATATAAGGCCTATAATAAATAATACAAGGGAGCATTTAGATACTATATAACAATTTTATTATTGTTGTATTATTATCTTACTACAAGAGTAGTCTACAATTTAAAAAGGGAATATACCAGATGTGGTGGCACATGCCTGTATTATAAGCATTTTGGAAATTTAGGTAGGAGGATTAGGAGTTTGAGTTCAACTTAGGCTACATTGTGAGATCTTGCCTCAAAAAGCAAAACAGTATTGGTTTATTTATCTAAATTGAAATTCAAATAATACAAAATGAAAAGAACAAAACTGTTTGAACATCTTATAATCTAGAGGTGACTGCTTCTAATATTTCATGGTTTAATATGGATATAAAGTATACTACTTCTTAGATAGCTCTTATTGATTTTTCCACTTGATAGTCTATCTTGACCATTTTTGATATAAGATATTTTATGAAGCATCAGTAGTTTAACATTCACATCTTTCATCTTCCTGCTTCTTATCCTCATCCATAGGTAATATGCCTTTCATTTTTTTAAAAATATTTTTTATATATTTTTTAAATATTTTATTTATTCATTTTCAATCAGAGAGATACAGAGAGAGAGAGAGATTGAGAGAGAGAGAGAGAGAGAAGGAGACCAGGGCCACCACCTTGTGGGTCTGGCTTATGTGGGTCCTGGGGAATTGAACCCAGGGCCTTAGGCACTGGAGGCAAGTGCCTTAACCTCTGAACTATCTCTCCAGCCCATTTTTTTTTAAATTTATTGTCCATAATGAGTTACAACATTTAGTGGGCAAACAATGAGTTGTTATCCCCAATTCCCCGCTGCCCTCCCCTCCCCCCTCCACTGGATAACCTCCTTCATGGGTCGTTTGGATCAGTCCTTGTGACAGGGGACCATGGATAGCCTAATATTCAGCCAGGTTCTCCTGGCCATGCCTCTGGATAATCTCCTCCACCACGGCTCTTACAATCTTTCCGCCCCCTCTTCCGCTCAGTTCCCTGAGTCGTGGTGGATGAGTATTAAGGCTGCTTTAAGGTTGTGAGCTTAGGGGTCTTTGTGTCGAAATCATTGGTTTCTGTCTCACTGGCTTATCCTGTGTTGATTTAATGGCTGTGGCTGTGGGCCCCTTGTTCATCCCGTCATTCTCTGCGGGGTTCCATATGGATCCTCCACGGTATGACTGTGGTGGCT
>PVHP010037282.1:0-17457 GCA_004024765.1 Zapus hudsonius
GATAGATACATAGATAGATACATAGATAGATACATAGATAGATAATAGATTCTTGCTGAGAAGTGTCCAACCTGACTGGACCCTGTGAGTCAACACTCTCCAATGAGAACATGGAGGAAATCCTCCTTCTACAAGTGAAAACCTCCTTTCCTTCCAGCAGGCACTCATTTCTTTTTACATGTGTCTGTCATATTAAAAAGATGAAGTGGTACCTTAATATCCATATAAACTCATCATATTTACTGCAAGTGTTGGCAAGCTAAAAAGGAGGATTTATTAGTATAATAAACCAAATGTTTCATAAAAATAAATAAATTTTTAAGCATTCCAAACTAAGATAAATAGTCAAATGGAGGTCCATAACAAAAGAAATATCTCTCATTGTTGAAATGAAGAACTAGAGATGGAAATGAGAAAGAATCCATTAAGAAGGAGAAAAGCTTAGATGCTTAGACCTGTAAACTAGACCCACTGAACCCTACAAGATACTGCTAGGTGAATTGGGAGACTCCCTTCTCCCTCAGGGCTAACAGCCTGAATGCTGCAGGGGGGAGCCTTGCAGAGAAGGTGTTGCAGAGAGCCAGGCTATGACCCATTTGAAGCTTGTCTGTGGAGAACTAGCCAAGAATGTGAAGATGTTCCCAGCCCTGTGGATATGCATTCATGTGAGTAGACATACTTATCCACTTAGGCAAGAGAATACGTAGATTTTCCAGGTAGACCCTGGCAAGAGTTACTGCTTTGAGCAGTCTACCTGGGGGTTACCACCTTCTCCCTGAATATTTATTAAGTTAATGGATGGTTAGATGAATGAATGAATTGCCTTTTAGCAATCTGATGATTATCAACAGGTTTTTCAGAAGGTCCTCCCAGCCAGTTAAAGAAAACACAAAGATTCACCAAAAAAGTCCTTCAGGGTGAACAACCTTTTCACCAGGGAGACCATCCTAGGTAGTCTTTACTCAGAAAGGATTTGAGGTCAACACATACATACAAAAAAAAAAACCTGCTAACATATCCACCAAGAAGACTCAAGATTGTAAGAGCCACAGGGTGTGTAGAATTATCCTGAGACACAGTCCTCCCCAGAGACTGACTGAGACTCTAATTACCCCAAAATAACCTTACTGAGGAGAGACATCAGGGAAATGGGGACAGGGAAGAGGAAATATAAGACTATAACCTATGTAAAAATATTTAAAAACAAAAAGGTTCTATGTAAGAAATATGTCAACATTCATTGCTGTAAGAGAAATGTGAGGAAAATATTCATTATAAATCCTAAGCACACAAGTTTAAGAAAAAAGTCAATAAACAAGGAATGGGATTGGATTACCTGAAGAGGTTTAGGACAGAAAAGATGGAAGTTCCATTGACTTTTAGAGCAGGCAGTGACCCTGGAAACTGTCCCATTGAGCCTTCTCACTTCAGAGTTGATATACTAGAGCACAGAAACATGAAAGAATACACCTAGCGCCTAAGCTAAGTAGTGCTTGAAGCAGAGAGCCTCGCTTTCTTACTCCTTGCCTGCGACCCTCCCCACACTCTCAGGCTGCTTTCTTTCCTCCTGAGATAGTTGAGTAAAGCTGCCTGGAGGTGCACAGACATACATGTGAGCACTTCACAGCACAGGAGCCCTGATGGCCCTGAGGCTTCTGCTTCCCTGATTTACCGAAGGTTTTTAAATAGTGATCAAATTTTCTTTCAATAACATCTGTAATTAAAACCATAGTAGAGGAACTAGTTGTAAGGAGGAAGAAGGACTAACTGGAGAGAGAGAAGGGACTCAATTGAGGGGTCATGTGGGGGGAAGGGAGTATGATTGGTGGACTGTGATCGTGACATATTGTATATATGTATGGACCCTGTCAACAAAAAGTTTTTAAAAATAAAATCTTTTCCTGTGGACATAAAGGACTTCTCTCTGCTGTCCCACAGCCCTACTATTTTAGAACATGGAAGAAATGGATACTAGAATAGTGAAAACATTACCACTAGCAAGAAGAACTGAGACCAGGGCATTCTTATTCTCCTCAACTCATATACTCTGATAAATCAAATCTGCTAGAAATTTATATATTTAATTGAGGATTTCTTTTTTGTAGAATGCCCTCTAAAATTTCCCAGGAATTTTCTAACCTTAAAGTTTCTGTAGTAGATTTTTTTTAATCTCTCAAAGTTGTTCAAGAAACTCAATCTGGCTATCAAGTAGATTCCAAAGCCTTTCATCTGGCCCAGAGTTTATCTCTGACACACCATACCCTACTTTGAAACCAAACACAAAAACACTTGTGACTGCCCCTTTGAAAACAGAAGGCTTCCACCCACTTTTGGGAAATGAGATTTCAAAGCCGACAAAGTTGGTTCTTAAGACCCTTGAAGGAAAGAAAAGGTCAAGATGAAACTTGGCAGCACTTAAAATGTGCTTATCAGAAAGTGACCACTAGAGAATGTCCCCCAAACAGAATTTCCTAGGGTGACTGGAGGAAAGTATATCTTTCCTTATTTTGTTTACAAGTTGAAATTTCCACTGATTTTCTGTTCAATACATAAACATAGATATAGAGATCGATATAAAAAAGTTTCAAATGTTGACTGCCAAAATAGCATAAATTTCTACAAACATAATGTATACTTTACTGTTGCAAGAAGCAAAACCTGCTCTCAGAAAGTCTGAGACAGGATTCTTAATAGAAGTTTGGATGATTTATCTTTCTTTGGCCATTGATGTTCTATAATTCTAAATTAAATAGTCTATTAAAATATAAATATTTGTATTGGTGACCTAGGTCTGCTGTAAAAAATTTCCACAAACTATGTTCTGTAAAACAATATAACTTTTTTCGCTATCTCATCGTTCTAAAGACTAGATAGAAGTCAAGACCCCAGGAGAACTCCAGGCTTCCTCTGGAGGTGCACCCCTTCCTTTTCCCAGGTTCTGGTAGTTTCTGGAAACCTTTGGTTTTCATTGGCTTGCAGCTACACCATCTTATGAAGCCTGTTTACTGATTCCAAATGACATAAGTTCTAGAGAAACATTACCCCACTGAGCCCAGTGTTTTAGGAGTTTCTTCCTTTGGTGAAACAAAGATCAAATATCCTATCATCAGACACTGCTCCGTATTTCTTTGGAACCCAACTATGTCTCCTGTTGTGACAGGGCCAGGCACCTGCAGGGAACACCCCTCCCCTTGAGTGGGAGGTATCTAATTAGAGCTACAACCTAGGTGCTAAAACTGATTGGCCAAATATGAACCAATCAGCTGTCTCTCTGACTCACCTGGGGAAAACTTAAATTAACTTCCCTAGAAGAAGCGGTCTCTCTCCCTCACATGGCCGAGCAGCAGAAGGATCTCTTAATTTCCAGGCCTTAGGAAGGTAAGGCCTACCCCTACACCAGCTAATGGCTGGGGTGGGGGGCAGGCTCCAGACTTTTTCCCTCGTGAATCTCTCTTTCTCATGATGGGAGCTCACTGCTATCTTTTCTGTTTATGCTTATTTAGCTCAATAATATAAGTTCTATTAAACTCTCTGACACATGTTCTCCCCACACGGGTGGCTGGAGAACTCTGTAACTCCCCATGTCTCCTTAAATAATAAAGTTTCCCACTATACCTTACTATCTTGTTGTCTATGATTTTAATTCTCTAACATTATAGACAAGAGCTCAGATATTCTTTGAATTTGGGGTGCATTGAGATTTTTACTGGGGGTTATCTTAATTCTAAACCTTCCCCACACCCCATGTCTTAATCCATATCACTGTCATATCAACTATCAATGCAAGACAGTGGGAAAATATCAGGGGTGAATGGGCAACTCAGTAAGTTAAAAATAGATGAAGAAATTATTCAAAATGGAGCTAAGTTAAAAAGTCTCATATGTTAAGAAATATCATATGTTAAGAAATTTCTTCAGGTTCTTCATATCCAGTTCAACATTGTCATAATTTGTTAAAGAAACTGATAAAATCACAGCTACCCTCCACCTCATAGGCATTAAAAACTATTTCCTCAGCAGTGTCATAATACAAATTAATAATAATAACCTACAAGTATTAACTAGAACCCTTTGAATCAAAGTCAAAGAAACATGAAGCAATGCTATAAAGTAAGAGACTCGTCTATGTATAATAGAGTGCTAAGTACTCATTCTGTTTTGTAAGGTTATGTGAAGCAATTAGGTTAGGCAAATAATTTGGGTGTTTTGCAGAGAAACAAGTAGATAAGTGTGCTGTTTGGATAACTACAAGAGAGAGGCAGGTGGGTAGAACTTACCTGAGGACTGTTGCACATTCCCACCTTCTCCTTTCCAAGTTTCCTAAATTCACAGACCCAGAATATCCTTAGAAAAACAAAATGAGAAGGAGCTGCTATGGAGCCGGCTGAGGTCTAGGTATCTGAGCACAGGTTAAATGATCAGAAGACAAGAAAACACCAACTGCTGGGCATTAATAGTCCACAAACCAAGAGCATTTAAAATAGCATGTTCTGACTACGTGGTGCATCCCTGTTCTTCGCTCTCAGAATCCTTAATTACCCATCACTGTGTGAGACCATTGATTCCTCAAAGATTCTATTAGCTTCCAGGAAAGATGAGATGCAGCTATAGGAGTCCTCCTTCCAGGGGAGCTGTCCTGCTGTTTTTCAGAAGTGAAGAGAAGGAAGGGCAGGCCTCAGTCACCTTGATTCATGAGCTTCTCAAAGGCACTGAGTGAACTCATATTTCTTCTACAATCATATTTGAAATGCTCCCAGGAAGCTAGCAGTTTGACCCAACAGTAATTACTTTTGTACAAAAAATAACCATCCTAATTTACTATATGCATGAAGGGCTCATGACTTCTTTTACAGCTAAACACAGGCCCATCCCAGCTGCCACAAAGGCCCCTGAGGATCCAATCATATAAGTCCCTGTCCCACCTGACCAATCAAAAGAAGGAAATCTAAGCCACGATCTCAGATTTGCAATCAATACAATATTATCAACATGCTTAGATTATTGTAAGATATATCCTTGCTTCCTTTAAGCTACCATACTCTAAAGAGAATAAATTAGAAAATGAGATAAAGGCACATATCAGGAATAAAATATGTATCAATTAGAATGTATTCCACAGCAAGTAAGGTTTTTCTTAAGGCTATTCATAGAGGCTTGAATAATACACATGGGCTGTTTATGTAACAGGGAGTTTGGAGGAAGGCAGTTCAACACAATAGTTCAACATCACCTTCAAACATATAAGGTCTGACATTGTTGTGCTCTGCCACCCTCGGAGTATGGGCTTTTCATTCCTACGTTTGTGCTCTCAGCCTCACAAGACTGCAACTAAAGTGACAAACACAATCAAAGCAAAAAGAATATTTCTTCCTAATGAGAAATGTAAGGAGTAAAACCATCCAAAAACCTAAGGGACTGTCTCTAACTAGAGGCTAAATATGACATAATTCTTTCACACCGATTATATATAAGGGAACTTTTCCTTATCTTTTCCAGAAAATTCTTATCCCTTTTCCTTAGTTGATCTCCTCTGTTTGCATCACCCTTAATTACAGGAAAAGGTAAGAAAATAAATATCAGTCAAAGGTCCAGAAAGTTGTTGCTCTCACTTCATTCCACATCCCCAAACAAAAATTCTTGTATGAGCCAGGACAAACAGAAGGAACTGGGGAAACAGCAGACTGAAGACTGAAAATGTCTCCACAGGTCAATCCACTTTTAAATCTTTCCTTTAATCCAGCTATAGAAAAAGGAAAAAAAAACAAAATAAACAGAAAAAGAGGAGAAAAAGGAATGAAGGAAGGAGGAAGGAAGGAAGGAAGGAAGGAAGGAAGGAAGGAAGGAAGGAAGGAAGGAAGGAAGGAAGGAAGGGAGGGAGGGAGGGAAGCAAGGGAAGGGAAGACAAGGAGAGGAAGAGAAGAGAAGGGAAGGAAAAGAGGAGGGGAAGGGGAAAGAAGGAGGGAGGGGGAGGGGAAGGAAGGGAAGGGGAGGGGAGGGGAGGGGAGGGAAGGAGAAGCTGGAAAGACAGCTGTGGAAGCATGAGGACCCAAGTTCAATACCAGCACCCATGCAGAAAACCGGGCTTCACAGAAAAGTGGAATGAGCAGAGAGTGTAACCCATTTCCCTGTTCATGGGGTGTGTGTTTGGGGGAACACCAGGCAAATATCTGATATGATGGTGCCAAGAACATGGAGCAGAAGAGTTAAATTCCTGAAGGCTGAAATTTCTTCAAGAAGCTTCCCAATTGCTTCACGGAGGGAAGGGAAGACAGAGAATAAAGGGACTCAAGTTAGACCCAGAGATCTTGCATTTGCAGGGTACTTCGGATGGGGAGACCACCCCTTATCTCTTTTCCCCAGAGAGGAGAACTTCAGTTGCCTACCAGTATCCGATAGCACCCTCTGGTCATGGGCTATGCAGAAAAAAAGAGAGAACTCAGAAGCATTTATCTTCAAGACCCTGGGTAGTGTGGTCAGAACTGGCACCTTTTCACAGGGTGGTTCTGTCATGTGGTGTGATCAGGAAGATTCCTCAGTGACAACCTTCTGCCCTCTACTTCCCACTGCTACACATTTTCCAGACAGCCGCTTCTTGCTCTTGGAGGGCCATCCCAGTTGCTGGGTCACAGGGACTGATGCTGGGGACATCTCTGCCAGTGCCAGTGTGCTTCAGAGAGACACCAAGCACATGAAAGACGGTAATTATTGGCTTTTGAAGAGTAAAGTTTGAGTGTTTTTCTTCAGAAAATTCAGCATCTTTTTAAATCAAAAAGAATCATTGTAGTTGATCCTGAAAAATTTAACTTCTTAAGCACACACACACACACACACACACACACACACACACACACACACACTGGATGCCATATACAATATTCATGTTCAATACGTTCTTCAGGTAACACAATGTCAGTGCCTTGGAAAGCTACCCTTCCTAGTGTCTTCTCTTGCCATGTAATTTATCACATTTAGTTGTGCTCATTGTCAGCTTCTAATGAAATTTGTGAACATTTTTAAACAATGCATCTCTCTTCTGAATCCCTTTGGTGCCCAGATATCATACATTAATACACATCATGACAATAGCAGTTTGAATCCTATTATTTGATTTCGTCTTTTTTTAAATTTATGTAAACACATACTAGTTTGAATCCAGACTTTTTTCTTATTGTTCAACACTCTGGTGGCGAGACTGATCTGTGGTTGTCCCTTTAACAAACAAATCAATTTGAGAATAAGTTACATGTTACTATGAATATCTCGGTTTGGTTTTAAGTTGTCGGCATGGACTAACAGAAATGAGATGTCAAAAATACTTTGTCAAACTGTTGTGTTCTCAGGCACTTGAGCTGGCAACTGCAGAGGAATAAGTGACAAAGTTAGGAAAGAGATTTCCCAGGGGCTTTTCATCTACTGTGAGTGTTTTATTAACCCCGACCCACTATGCAGTGAGAGATGTTGCTGAATATGTGTATGAGTGACAAGCACCCAGAGCAAGTTTGGGTTTGAATTCTCCAGGTCATTGTCTGCCAGAGAAGTGGTAAATATGTAACCAGTGACCATGCTGAAAGATGAGAAGGAGCTGGGAGATTGTTACGTGAAATCTAGTGTTAAAGTTGTTCTGTCAAAGATGCATCCTTTCAATTCAAGCCCTTTCTGTCCTAGGGAGATTTCCTGCACTGCCCAGCCACCCAGGGTTTGGGTGTGGTCAGGGGATGCTGTGATGAGGCCTGTCTCCTGATAAACTTTTCCCCAAACCACTCAGCTTTGCTGATTAGACTACTTAGCTATATTGGCTTCATTCTTGCCAGATGTCTGTAAATAAACCTTCGTAAGGACAGTGTGCTCTCTAAAGATTTTGTCAAACCTCTCTGCTTCCTTTCCCATCGTTTTCCTCACACTCAGCTTCTCTCCACACAAGTTCTCATAAGCAACTCTAAGAGAACAAGGTAGACATATACTCATCAAGGTAGAGCCACGTCTTCCATCCTTGGGGTTAAATTCAAGAACCTTCTGGTATCCAGGCTATCCAGAAAGTATTAATGAATCTGTTTACTATGCATGGTGTCAGCAACCCATGCACAATACCATTATCAGGAGACAGCCAAATGGTGAGGGGGTTGGTCCCAACTTTCTATAGCTTTTCTGTAGCTGCTGAGACGTTAATACTCTAGAGCAAGTCAAATAATTCTGCCAGCTCTCTGAAATATTCAATAGTTTTATTTATTTATTTGCAAGCAGAGAGAGATAGAGGGAAGAGAGACAGTGAGAGAGTGTGGGCGTGCCAGGGCCTCCAGCTGCTGCAAACAAACTTCAGATTCATGGGCCACTTTTGCATCCAACCTTATGTGGGTACTGGAGAATCAAACCCAGGCCATTACAAGTTGCAGGCAAGTGTTTTAACTGTTGAGCCATCTCTCCATCCCGAGTCATGTTGTTTTTATGTTTACCATGTGTGACAATCAGTTGATATGATCTTTTAGTATCTAAGTTAACATATAGGCTCTGAATGTGTACTGTGTGCTATGTGCTGTAGGTCCTGTGAGAAGTTCACAGCTTTCTTAGGGATACTTTGGGAGGGACAGAAACTCAAAGATGACCTGGGAACTCCTTCATTATATGGGCAAATCGTTAGAGGTGTTGATGGGCAAGCAAGGAGGTGAAGATGAAGTGGGGTGAGGCTGGGTTCATAGAAAAAAATTAAAGCAGCCCTCGGTGTTCTGGGACTCACTCGCAGTGGTTTCAGATCCCCAATGGCAGTTTTGGAGATGTTTAAATTTGCACTTTCTCTGTTCTAATTCCTACATGTAGAATGTAGCAGCCCTAGATAGGACACGCTGAGAAAAGACGTTTTAACTTAGGATGAAAAATGGAGTGAGTGTTGCCCTGATGTCCCTGAGCACTGCCTTGGTGCCCTATTCAGGATGTGCCATGGATTTTCTCTCTTTCTCCTGCCAATGAAAGCAGCTGAAAACTTGCTTTGAAAGTGCAGTCAGAATACCCACTAGAGAACATAGCTTTTGTCCATTTGAATACTTGGCCACCCAGGTGGGCATTAGTATTCCTAACCCTTCTTAGAATGGATGTCCACCAGAGTTTCATATATGAACTGTGCTATGGTGTGTGCTGCTTGTGAGATCAAGGAGGTAGGAAAGAGCGACAGTGTCTGGAAAAGACATGACTTCCCATCTCCTCGAACGCCACGATCCAACCTGAGGGCCATTTTCACAGACAGGATTTGTACAAGAATCCTGTTTAAAATTGCCTAAATAAGAACTGTCCTTGAAATGACCACACTGTCTTTTTGCCAAAATATTTGTAATCTAAGTATCACCAGATAATAGTTTTCAGTTTATTTTTTATTTTACTTCAAGGAACTGGTGGCTTTAGTTTCACTCAGCCTATTGTATGGTTAAGCATTTTATTCTTGCTAATTAGACAGATTTAACACCGTCTCTAGTGTGAGTCAAACCTTGGCTGGTTTTAGGGAAATATATAAGAAACAAAAGTGCTTTGATGAGCAGCTGTTGCTGGTGGGCTGAGATCTCAGTGGTACATTGAGAAGATGCATCTTCCAGAGGGAGATATGAGTCCAGAACCTTGCCCGTTTCCCAGGGTAACAATGTGCTAATTCTTACATAAATATATTAGCAAGTACTGTGTAAAGTAATATGGCTTTGTTGTGGTGGTGGTTTCGTGGACACTAGGTAATCAATACCTGTTTGCTGCTTTTCCCATCAAGATCTCCATGGAAATATGAACCTCCTCCTACAGCCCCTCCTCACCATGTTGCAAGGCCATCACTTCTCTGGACAATGGGACAGAGAATCAATTTTGTTGCACCTGTCGGTCCTTAAGTCCCATGTCCTACCGCCTCCACTGTGATTACCCAGCAGGCCTGACTCTTTCCTGACCTTTAGTTCGTGGCCTACAACACCACCACCTTCTGCTAATCATGCTACAGCTTTGGTCAGAAT
Source organism: Zapus hudsonius (assembly GCA_004024765.1). Classification (NCBI taxonomy): domain Eukaryota; kingdom Metazoa; phylum Chordata; class Mammalia; order Rodentia; family Dipodidae; genus Zapus; species Zapus hudsonius. The sequence goes on from PVHP010037282.1 coordinate 9,978, forward strand.
ATGGTGCAAGGCTTAGCTCTGCCCAGAGTGCCTGTGTGGGGCAATGTCATGCCAATGTTCTTACTTTCTGCTCCTGCAGCCCCCAAAGGGTGAGTTTGCTGGTTCTTCTTCAGGTCCAGGCACATGGAGGGACATGTACAGTTCATATCCTTTCACTGGTGATCACAGTATGAGGGTGGAAGGGTTGGAATCAGATGACCCTCATAAACATGTGTTTTGAATGCGTGGTCTCCAGCTGATTTCCATACAGGAGAAAGGAAAGTTCTCCCCATCCAAGACTGAAGGTACTCATGTGCTCCTTGTGAGCGTCCTCCTCCTCAGTGACTCTGTGGAAGCTGATGGGTTTACTGGCCTCTTTCTGTGCCCTGTGAACCTCCCTTCCATCCTTGATAAGGATTTATAGTTCTTCTATGAAAGGAACACCAGATTAAAAAGTCAGCAATCCAGATGAAATTCATACAAAGCATTTTCTCTGGGATGTGCTAGACTCTCCTCTCTTCTACCCAAAAGACACAGCCTGCCCAGGGGATTATTTATACGGAAGGGCACAGAACTTGGTTCCTAGATTAAGCCATCATTCAGGTACCACAAGAGGGTGTTTCTGGAAAGACATTGCATACCCCTTTGATGTTGTTTATGTAGCACTTCTTCCAATCACCCCCTTAAAGAGAAATCCACCTAATAAGACTTCACCAAGTCTTGATCATTTATCTAATACTCAATTTTTATTTCTATTTGAGGAAGGGTCTAATCAGAAAGAGCTATATTAAGGTATCTGTGAGGCTGGTTAATTGATGGGTTAATTTTTAATATAATTTATAGAGCACTCTTTCCCAATGTCTTGTGACAACTGGAAAAAGTTTTAAAATGCCGTTATTCCCCACACCTGTCTCTTTTCACAAAAATGTGCCAAAGAAATAGCCCAATCAGGTAAATAAGTGAATTACACTAACTAAGGTGGTTTCCTATCCAATATTCTCTTAAACTATTCCAACACATTGATAATTGATGGGATTCTGAATCCATATAACAGATTTCTGTGATAAAGTGCTGGTGCCAGGCAAGCTGTTATTGCATATTATTTGAACAATTATTCCAGATTTGTAAATTAGAGTGTATATAAGCAATCTGAATGAAGTGTAAAGTAGCATCATCTAGAAAAGACTCCAAGGCCAAAGCTAAGAAAATGGATAAACATTACAAAAATCAGGTTGTAGCAGGTGCTGGAGAGCTGTGAATGCCAATGGGACTAGATGGACTAATTCCCAAGAGAGAGAAAAGTCCTTGCTAAACCCACCAAAGATAACCCATGGGTGGAAGAGGGGGAAGCAGACAATTTCTTCATTTCTTTAAAATATCAACAATCCCTAGAATTCTCATACACTTACAATGGGATCTCAAAATGCCATAACCACACTGGAAAACAGTTTAGTAGTATTTCATAAACTTACAAAGCTAAAAGCACCACAAAACCCAACAACTCCACTCTTGTATTTACTCTAAAGAAATGAAAACTTATTTCACAGGGACCTGTAAGGAATGTTTATAGATGCTTTATGAATAATTACCATAAATGTAAATACCCCAAATCCCCCTGAATGGGTTAAAAGAACTATATCAGTTACTTCCTATGGCTTGGACAAAATACTCAGCCTAAAACAGCTTTAGACAGGAAAGAGTTTATTTTCAGCTTGCAGTTTCAAAAGGTTGAGCCCATCATGGTGGGGAAAACATGGCAAGAACAGACAGCCAGCATCACATCCACAGGGAGGAAGTAGGAAGAGATTGCAGCTAAGCTGTAACACTCAAGTCCACTCCCAGTGATATATTTCCTCCAGCAAGGTTCTACTGCCAAAGAAGTAGAACAGTGTCACCCACTGGGGAGGAAGTACTCACACACACAAGTCAGTGGGGGAACATTTTACATTCAAGCAGCCACAGGACTAATATATTGTGATATATTTATTTGATGGAATGTTTCTCTGTAATACAAAGAAGGATACTGTTATTATACACATAAATAAACCTCAAAGGTATGATTCATAGGGAAGAAAGTCACACCCAAATTATTCTGTACTTCAGGATCAATGATATTTCAAAAAATGGTGATGGGCTCAAATAGTGTTTGCTAGAGGTTTGGAATGGGGAGAGGATAGAACTCCAACAGACTAACACAGTAACACAGGGGATGTTTGGCATAATGAATGGATGAGTGGAGCACCATGTAACCTTACTGTGTTTTCTATTACATGACTATATATGTGTGAAAACTCATAGAGCTAAATGCATGCCAAAATAAAAGTGATTTATTGTTTATAAAATTAAAAAAAAAGACATGGACCTCAAGTTCAAATGCTAAGGTGAATCCTGGCTCTACCTCTTTCCTTAAATATTTCATTAGTAATCATAGTCCTGTACCTTGGATTCTCCACTTTGCACTTACAGAAAGTGAGACTTATGAATGTTACAGAACCTCTCAAGTTAGTACATGTAGCAACGAGCCTCATATAAATGAGATCCTACACACAGGCAGTCACACATCCATGTATTCCCTTTCTGTAAGTTACGAGGACTCTCCTTCTCTCCAGGCTCTAGGATGCTTATCAGCAATAACTTCTAGATACACTACTGAGTGTTGTGTTTAAATAGTCACCCAACTTCTTGAAGATAGCTTTCTCAAATATAGCCAGGATACACTCAGAGTTTCTAATTTCAAATATCAAAATTATAATAGTCACAATGAATAATGTCAAAATTACACATATTTGGATGTTGCTAATTTATTTACCCATCTCAATGTGATTTCTAATCATCTTGGTGCAAGTAAACTTGTTATTAGTTTATAATTTCCTTTATTTGTTCCCCAGCATCCTACCTAGCCCCCACATTTTACTTGCATACAATGACCTTCTAAAGCCTCTTTCTAGTTCCAGAAAGTTGATTTTTTTTCTTGTTGCTCAAGTTACCTGTATCATTATACCTTTGTTCTTTTCATATGTCGGTTTTAATAGGATATTTACTGAGGTAATTTAAATCACAATGGCATTGTGGAGCTCCTACCTTTTAGAGTCACAGAAAGGTTTAAACTTGCTTCAAATTATCAAGGACTACAATCGAATTACAAATTAGGTGCTGATTTATTTTCTTCTCATAGTCATTTATTTGGAGTCCTTTTTCATGTCATTATTTCTAAATTATGTACATTACATTAATTGTTTTGCTATTTTAATAGGTTGTGGGGATAAAAGCTGTAATTTTGAAAATTATAGCTGTCTGATACCTAAGTTTAACAAAAACTCCATACTCTAAGGGATATTATTCATTCGACAGTAATTAAAAACTGAAACATAAATACTTCATGGAAAGATACAGTATAATTTAATACATTTCTGAGATAAACAAATCCTTTGAAATCTCCCTCCTCTATTGAAGTTTTACAAATCACAATTTTAAAACAAATGCAAATGGATATATCTGTATGATATAAGATGATTGGGGAAAATTAATTCTGGGACCTAATTAGGAAAAAATTTATTTAGCACTTCTTTATGCTGAGAATATTATCTATGTACATTATATCATATTCTCAACAACTTTGATCTATGATATGTTAATTCCCATTTTGTAGTTGAGAAAACTGGAGCCCTAGGCTGTTAAGTAACTTTCTTTGTTTTTAATTAAGTAGAAATTTTAATGGACATATCATGTGTTTGTACCATCATTTCTCTCCTTCCTGCCCCCATTCCCCTGAGGTCCCTCCTCAGTGGGCTTGCTGGTATTCACCACAGGGTCGTGGGTTTTGAGTTGTGAGGGCAGCTGTCATTCACTGTGGGGGTGGACGCAAGGCCTCTGGATATTCCCTCCCACCCTGTGGCTCTGACAATTTTTCCATCTCCTCTTCTGCAAAATTCCTGAACCTTGGTGGGTGTGTTTTAAGTCTACTTTAGTATTGAGCTCTCAGCAGCTTCTGGAATTTTTGTTTGGTATGTTTTAGTAACTTTATTAAAGAAGGTTGAGGAAAGTATACCAGCACAGGGACCTGAATGTGGCATGTGGAGATTACAGCCAAAAGAACATGGAGAGTTTGAAGAACTAAACAAGTCTTTATGTTTGTGGATTGTGGGGTTGAGAAGAGGGGTCTGAGCAGAGGCCCAGAAGGCAGGCCAGGCAGCCCATGCAAGACTTTCCTCCAAAAGCAAATGATTTGAGGTTTTCGGCATTTCCCTTCTGCTGCAGAATGAAGAATAGCGTGGAAATAACTAGGGAGATCATGGTAGCATGATAGGGGGGAGGTAATTACCTATCTATAATCTGTGTAAGTTAATAAGTAAGAGTGATGGATGACACTTATCCAGGGTGATTGCAGGTGGCCACAGAAAGGTGGGCTGGGGTGCCTCCCAGGTTTGCAGACCTGATTAGGGATGTAAAAGGTGATATATCTTTCTGAGACAGCAAATACTAGAAGAGCCTCTAGTAGAAAAATTGCTCTTGTTCTAGCACAGGCCAGGTACATCTGCAACATGGAGAATAGCTGGAAGGATAAACAGACCAGGAGTTCAGTGAAAATATCTATGCAAGAGATCTAAGTTGAGGAGTAACTATAAGGACCATTACATATTTGCTAGAGTACTACCAAAGTTATAGTTTGGAATTTTGACTAGGAAGGCCAAAATCAACACATCACACTATGAATCAACATTCTCAGGCATTTTTAGTATATGTAGTATATGTCTTCAGATGTGTATGTGTGCAGAGGTAGGGGGGACATGAAGTGTCCTGCTTTGTTACTCTTCCATTTCATACCCCTGAGACAGGATCTCTCCATTGAATCTGGAACTCACTATATTTCGGTTAGACTGGTTAACCAGTGAGCCCCAAAGATCTTCCTGTCTCTGCCTAGTTGAGCACTGAGGTTACAGATGTGCATGTCTACTCCCGGGTCTTCTATGTGGGTGCTGGGAATCAAGCTCAGCTCCTCATGCTTGCACAGAAAGAACTGCTGTCTGCTGAGCCCCACATTACTCAGATCTTTATTTGCAGCAGACTCGCCTAGCTGGAGCAGAGAGGATGAATACATCCTGAGAACCCCCAACCTTTGAGCTTGAATTTCATCTCTGAAGCTCCTGGTATAAACCCTGAGCCTGACTCCTACCCTCTTCTGCACAAACAGTACCTACTGAAAAGTGTTTTCTTGAAGATTCAGTGTGTTAATTTATATTAAGTTCTAAATACAAAGCCTGTCACATAGTGTGAACTTAAGACTTGATCCCTGTCATTTTCTGGGGAGTTTTGTAAAATGTTGATTCATGCACTCCAACCCAGTATCGTAAGATTTAGTTCAATTTCCATCTAGCTTATGTCCTTTTAGACTATGTGATATTTATATTATTTATCACCTGAAACCCCACTTCTTAAAAATAATGAGTTTTAGACACTTTCTTGGTTTTAGTTCTTTGGTGGTTATTACTACAGTTCTTATTTTTAAACTTACCACTGCACCCATTTATCCCCTTTATACATACAATTCTTATACCTTTTACTTTCAGAATTTTTCAATTATTATGTTATCGTAGCATGGTTCAAGGCCAAACTCCACTTCCAACTGCCAACATCATAGATTCCATATGTGATGCTTTTAAAGGGTCACACATTTCATTGCAAAATGACATTTACAGTAATTACTCTATTCATAAAAAACAAAAATTCCAAGAAAAAATAATTAAGCTCAGTGCCAATCTCAGGAAAAAATTAAGGATATTAAGTTACAATAACTGACTTTTAAAATAATTACATATTTTTCCTCCTTGCCAAAATGAAAAGATAAATAATGATGCAATCATTTGGACTGTGTTTTACACTTTTGAAGCACTTTTGTATTTGTTCCCTGTAATAACATTCTCCAATGAGACAGAGTAGTAGAATACATACATAGATATATGAGTGGTGACTACTGGTGGAATTGGCCTCTATATAATGGAGATTAGGTCCCATCACAGTCTGTCTCTATGCTGGGATGAGCAGGGACTGTTGTAGTCAGCCACACACCGCTAGGATGAATCTTCAAACCAGGTACAATTTGGGAGAGGAAAGTATTTATTGAAACTACAGATTGAGGGGAAGTTCCATAACAGCAAAAGAGGCTGGCCATCTTTCACAGGTCTGAGCAGAGAGAGAAACCCATCACCAAAATCAAACATAGAACAGCAAAGCAGGCAGGAGGACCAAGGAGAGAATTTCTTCCCCTTTATATAGCCTTAGGGTAGATCTTGCAGCCCTTCCCCAGACTTAATGGCTTCCTGAGTCTCTGGAATTTCCTTCCTGCATGGCCCACACAGGAAAGGATGTTTAGTTCTAGCTTCTTTGAACTTCTTTACATCCTGCCCCCTACTGAGAGGCTGCCTTCCTATAAACATCCTGAGAGACCTACCTAAGATAATTAAAAAGATCAAGTTGAAGCGATGCATGAATTTTGGGGTTCATGGTGTCTCCAAGATTAATAAATCCCAAATTTCGGGTTCTTTGCAAAAAAAAAGATCAAGTTGACAACAAAACCTAACCATCACAAGGACTGTGGCTTTAGGAGGTCTGGGAAGGCTTCTGGTATAAGACCTGGCGTCCAGGCTGGAGATCTGGCGTTTCCAATATCCAAGGGCAAGAGGAGGGAATGTCTCAGTTCTAGAAGAGAGAACAATAGTTCTCCCCTGTTTGAGTTCTATCAGATCCCCAAACTCTGAATGGTGCTGCTTACATGGATGTTTCCTACAGTCCCCTCAGACTCACATGCTAATCTCCTCTGCAAGCACCTGAAACAACACCTGACCAGTTCTCTAGGTAACTCTTCATTCAGTCACCTGGCACCTCAAATGAGCCATCACGTACTTCTACTTAAATCCCATGAGAACACCGATACAATAGGACAGGTTTCCATGCCTTTACCTTATAGACAAGGGAAACAGATCAGACTGGGAAGGTGTCCAAGAAACATGTGAGTCAACAGCTGAGCCAAAGACTCACTTTTCTTTTATTCTAAACTTCACCATGTTGCTAAATAAATATGGTAAATAAAGTCATTGTTAGAGCATAATTAAGCAACAAAATATTTCCTTCCTCTCTCTAGTAAGCCAATTGTATGCCTTTCTTCTTCCAATAGACTTCATAAAAATTCTTCTAAGAACATTTGTAATTCATCATATCCAATCTAATGCCCATATTTGATATTTTTACTGAATTTGGATGGAGTCTGGTTCTCCATTGTCTAATTACACAATGTTATGTATCAATTATCTAGATGTGTGTATATAATTTTAGTTATTGCAAAAAATACTAAATATTTATACAATAGAACTAGGGATGCAATACAGGGCCACAGTTAGAAATGGTGGCTTGTAAACAGTCAGAATACAGAATTAAATCGCATTCTGCCATTTATACATGACTGATTTTAGTTCCAGGATCTTCACTGTTAAACAAAACACACAGC